>CM060962.1:217470154-217510154 GCA_030765045.1 Tenodera sinensis | reverse complement strand
TATGTATGTATGTATGTATGTATGTATGTATGTATGTATGTATGTATGTATGTATGTATGTATGAATGTATGTATGTATGTATGTATGTATGTATGTATGTATGTATGTATGTATGTATGTATGTATGTATGTATGTATGTATGTATGTATGTATGTATGTATGTATGTATGTATGTATGTATGTATGTATGTATGTATGTATGTATGTATGTATGTATGTATGTATGTATGTATGTATGTATGTATGTATGTATGTATGTATGTATGTATGTATGTATGTATGTATGTATGTATGTATGTATGTATGTATGTATGTATGTATGTATGTATGTATGTATGTATGTATGTATGTATGTATGTATGTATGTATGTATGTATGTATGTATGTATGTATGTATGTATGTATGTATGTATGTATGTATGTATGTATGTATGTATGTATGTATGTATGTATGTATGTATGTATGTATGTATGTATGTATGTATGTATGTATGTATGTATGTATGTATGTATGTATGTATGTATGTATGTATGTATGTATGTATGTATGTATGTATGTATGTATGTATGTATGTATGTATGTATGTATGTATGTATGTATGTATGTATGTATGTATGTATGTATGTATGTATGTATGTATGTATGTATGTATGTATGTATGTATGTATGTATGTATGTATGTATGTATGTATGTATGTATGTATGTATGTATGTATGTATGTATGTATGTATGTATGTATGTATGTATGTATGTATGTATGTATGTATGTATGTATGTATGTATGTATGTATGTATGTATGTATGTATGTATGTATGTATGTATGTATGTATGTATGTATGTATGTATGTATGTATGTATGTATGTATGTATGTATGTATGTATGTATGTATGTATGTATGTATGTATGTATGTATGTATGTATGTATGTATGTATGTATGTATACCCACACATGCTAAGTGTATAAAACCTGTGAAACCAAACAGTATCAGTCATTGCTGAGACTAGCAGAGTACTACAGTCATACCACTGAGGATGTTCAATGCAGCTTCAAATGAAATATCTGGAAGGAGATTTGCCACTAGACCATGGCCCACAAACCCAGATAATCGTTTTCCATTTTCTGTTTAGTTTGTGTTTTTTAATACAATCTGCATTTCTCTTGCAGTAAACTTTTGTCTATTTTTGTTTACCTATTGCACAAAACTGTACTAAATGCATTCAAAATGAAGAGAACTTCATAGGCTATGCACAAGAAATTGATTAGAGGAATTACCCATATAAATATCTTAAACATGTGGCATTTTAATCAAAACCATTAAGAGCCATTTTTCAGAAAATGAAAAAGAGATTTTGTCAACGTTCTTCAAAATCTCTTCCTTACAGTAAAATTAATCAATTTATATACTTTTAATTTGCTTCTGAGGCACATTTATGGGAACGGTGGTTTAGGGTTGCCACCCTTATTTGCAGCACACCATCTGGGTGGTCTTGAAGTTCTTGGGCAGGACATGACGTCTGCCAATGCCCATGGGCATGCGTTTGAATAGGGGTTACGGTGTGGAGCTGTTAATCTAAATAATGGGTACAATATGAATGGACAAATTCATAAATACTTTAAAATGTTTAATTAGCAATGATTCCCCTGAAGGTTTCTTTGTGAAAGTGTCAAGAGAAAAAGCTTACACTAAGTTGCCTTTACTGAAGCATACGCCATATTTTATTGCATAATTCCCCCCCTTTTTCTCAAAAAATTTGCTTGAAAACACTGGGGAGGGAATTATGCAAGTGGTGCTTCTAGGAATTCAGAAAGGAAGGGAAACAATGTAGTATTATGTAAAAGTTATATGGATATACAGTAATTTGTGAATGAACTGGATACATACCATGGTTTCATTGGGCCTACAATGTATTCTTTCATCGTTTCATTTCTGTGACTATTCTGCGGGCTCACTTTCGTCACTATCATCACTATTTTCATTTAGATCTGGCTCAGATAACACATCTTCATTTTCACTATTCCACAACATGTCGTCAGAACCATTAATGGCACAAGAAATACCAGTTTTTTTTTAAACTCTTCTTAACAATATGACGACTTGTAACAAACTGACTTAGAAACATGTCTGCAACTTCACATTTCAATTTTATGATACATTGTTGCAATGGCAAAACAAGTATTTTTGTGGCAAGCACTGCGTCCATTGTTGTCCATGACAGGCACCCCTGTGTCAATTGTTGTCCATTATCAAGTCATTTGAAGGCCGCTCCAATAAGAAAGAACCAGGAGAGGGAATTATGTAATGTTCAATAGGTAAATAATTTCTAGTGATGAAAATCATAGGGGAGGGAAATATGCGAGGGGGGGCTTATGCGATAAAATACAGATTGCAAACTCAGTTCAAACACATCAATTTTTTGGTCACATTTCTTGATTCAAACTGACATGGAGGTTGTGTCTTTATACTGGTGATGACTTTGCAGTTACTGAAGTGCATCACTTATTAATTAACAGTCCATTCACAGACATATCTTGGTACAAATTGACATGGAAATCATGTCGACATACTGGCAACAGCTACCTTTTTCTTTGCAGTATGTCACATTTATGTAACATTTCCACTTACACTTTGTAATACATAATATTGGTGCTGTATTTTTAAATAAAATGAAGCTTCGTTTTGAGCTATGAGGCTCTATTATTTCTCTCCGGGCATGGTACTAGGTGGAATGAATAAACACTCAATGTAACTTTACTATATATCATTTTATTAACACTTTTTTCGTCTCTTATTACACTTGTTATAATTGAATTGACTTTCGTTGCACCTATTTGTATTATCTTGATAGTCTTTCCACTTTTATAAAGTCTTTTAGACCCACATCCACGTGTTACAAAAACACGTCTTCACATCTCAAACATACAGATGCTAATAACAAGTTTGGTGCTACTATACATGACGCCCTTCTTTGTATACATGCACGTATGCGTTCATTTTATATTTTCCTACATTAAATAGTTCCTGTATTGTTAGGGAAGTGTTCTTTAGCTATTCTCCCTTCACTTTTAACATTAAATATATATGGTTCTTTTACTTATACATATTAAATTTAAACATGAAACTTAACATTTATGATGTTTTTAAACAATTATATGTTTACTAACAATGAAAAATAGCAACACGTTTTCATTACTCAATTAATTCTTATCAACATGAAAAATAAATTACATTTGCAATAAATATTACATAAATGATTTTCTTTTGGGGTCTAACCATATATTCTGTCTCACATTCCCCTTGTTTTGTTTTTCAAGTTATCACATATATTCACAATCTTGAAACACAATACAACACTTCTCCCTATTCCTCTGAGACAATCATTTTACTTTGTACAATACACTTTTTTTAGTACAGTCTTCTTTACTGTATGTTTTTTGTCTTTTGTTTTGGCATGACACAGCATGTCTTTATAATTTTAACATATTCAGTAATTACACAACACAACACCAAGAATATTCCTGAGTTTTTTACATTTGACATTGATACAAATATTATATAAGTGTATCGTGGTTTATTATGTGCCTTTTGACTTATGTTCTTTGTTGTGAGGAGAGAGAAACAGGATACAAATCTTGAACTAATGATTATGATCATACTTATGGCAATTTTATTCAGCTCTTTGCCTTCTTTGTCTTGCAAGCTTATTATATATAGGCAGGTCATTGATTTGGTTCTTAAACTTTGATGTTACTAGTGATACTATTATGACATTGGGTTCTTATTTACTATTGTTTAGTTCATCGACATTTCTTTAAGCTCAACATTGGCCATATCCATCTTAATCTATCGGCATTGCTTTTCTGACTACGGTTTTTCTCTCTTTACTAATTGTTATCCCTTATCTCTATAAGAGGAAACTTCTATATTTATAATTATTCTGCAACTATATTATTTTTCTTCTTAATTCACCCTCAACACCCTTGTGTCAAAAATATTCTCTCTTTGTCACCACAATTGATTCCTTCTTATTTTTGTCCCTGACATCCTTATGTCAAAAACACATTTTCCTCGTCGCTGTAATTACTTTCTTTTATGACAATCAGTGCTCTCATCTGTCTTTGTTGACAATGCTCTCGGTGGTCATTATAGCCAATGACTATGTTGATTTCCTTTCCTGTTGTATTTTCCAACCTGTATATAATTTTCTATAAGAAACCCATTAAAGCTTATTGTTTTTCCTCATCTCTACTGTTCGTGCCTTACATGTTTGTTGGCAAAGACTATTTGGTCCTTTCTTTTTATGGTTTTAATTTGTTTTTATGGTATCTTCCCACCAACTTGCCATTTGTATTCTGTAGCTCATATGTATGGTCACCCAGCTGTTTCGTTATGACCAGCGATTCAGTGTACAGTAGTTCCATTTTCTCTCTGTGCAGTCAACATGGTGTCGATGTCAATTGTCAATCGCTTAGGCTTTGTGTTGGTCATCAACTCGATTGGGGGCGAACTTGGTCGTGGTAATTTCTCTTGGTGTTGGTGGTGACTGTTGTTTCTGTATTCTGTGCAGCATCTGCCCTATTTGGCATGTTTCCAGCTATTTCCTGCTGTCTTATGTTGCCAGTGTTCCATTGGTTTCTGCCCCTGTGGTGTGAACCCCTGTTGCATGGCAGTCTTCGGTTGTTCAAGTACTCTCTACAGAATCGTATGTGATTCACTTGATGGGTACGGTCTCCTGGTCTTCCACGATCATATGTATATGTTTGGTGTCTTGATTCACCCCTTGGTATCGTGTCGCGGTACCACTGTCTCGTGTTCTCCATCCTTTCACCATGATTGTGTGGTTGTGGGAAATGGTGTACCCCTCTTCCCCTGTCATGGGTGCACCTAGTATTTCTATCTTCCCTCTCACTCTGGTTGTTTGTAGTCGTGCTTCTGTTTAAGATCGGTGAGTTTGGGTGACCATTTCTGTGTCTTTGCTCATGAGGCTGACCATTTTGCATTTCAAAGGCTGTTAGTAGTTCTTTCATGTCTGCAAAATCTACTGACCTTGCAACAATTAACCCTGTTCTCACTGTGTCTGGGAAATGTCTTGTTATGCTGGTAATTAACTCTGCTTCCGACAGGTTAGGGTCTAATAGCTTCCCTTTGTTGGCTACTTTCATAAAATAATCGACTAGCCATAACCCTTTGGTCGGATCATATCTTCCTGTCGCTAATTCTACCCTTGTCTAGTTCTGCTTAGCTGGGCCCCAATACCTTGATAGGAATAGATTCCTGAAAGAGCTATACGATTCATGGCCAGCTAGTGGTAACCTTAGCCATTCTAACGCTTTGTTTTTCAAGCTTTTCTTCACTATCATCATTCTAAGCTCATTTGGTATCCTTTTCACTTTAAAATACTCTTCCATCTGTTTAACAAAGAGTTTAGGATCATCTCCCTTCTCCTCGTCAAATGTAGGTGGTGTGGTTTCATGTAGTATTCTGTTGGTGTAGCATGTGTTGTGTGTTGTGTCATTGTTGTTGTTAGCTAATGCTGGATTTCTGACAATGAAGTCATTAATCCTCTTGTTTCATTGTAAACCTCTATCTCTATATGGTGAGTCAACATTTTGTACATTATTCAAATAACTTTCATCTTGAACATCACTTACATCTAAATCATCTTTTTGCCTTTGTAGTGCATTCACAACATCATTTACATTAGCCAATTTTCTTTTCCTTTTCTCATTTCTTCATAAATTGATTTTAAATCATTCTTTATTTCTAAGTGACTTTGTTTTATATCATTCATAGCATCTTGTTGTGGTTGTATTACATCAGCCACAGTTTTAATTTTAGGAATGACAATTTGTTCTACAGTTTCATTAATAATTCCTTTCTTTACTACCTCAATTTCTTTCCTTAATTCCTCAGTTATTTCTACTTTTACATTTGTAATCTTATGGATTGCCTGCCTCGATAGCGTGATGGTTAGCGTGTCTGCCTCACGTTCAAGAGGTCGCGAGTTCGAATCTCGCTTAGGGTAAGTTATCCGGGTAAGGTTTTTTCCGAGGTTTTCCCTTATCCTGAGAAGATGAATGTCGGGTAACTTAAAGCTCCATGAACCTCGAGCTCATTTGAGCATCATTTCACCCGTTTCATTCACTCACCATCCGATATGACGCAATGTTGGAGGACGTTAATTTAAAAAAAAAAAAAAAAAAAAAAAGTAATCTTATGGTCTACACTTACATTACACTCTGTTATTTCATCCCTACATCTACCAATTTCTCCCTCTAATACAATATTGTTTTCTTTCATTTCGATTTTTATTTTTCCCATCCTCTCTCCTATGATTTGTATTCTGGCTTCTAAAGCTTCCTTTGTCTCATTTATGTTTCTATGCACTAATTTCAAATTAGTTTCCATTACTTTCATATTTTATTTACACTCCTGTATTCCTAATTCTATTTTCTGTTCTAAGTCCAGTCACACTTCCTCCATTTTCAGACCTATATCTTTTTTATTTTGTTCTAAATCCTGTCTTATTTCTTTTTTATTATGTTCTAAGTCCTGTCTCACTCCCTCCATTTTCTGACCTAAGCTTTGTTCTATGTCCTGCCTCACTTCCTCCATTTTCTGACCTATACTCTGACCTAAACTCCGTTCAAAATCTTGCTTTAATTCTTCCTTATTCTGTTCCATTTTCTGACCTAAACTTTGTTCTATGTCCTGTCTCACTCCCTCCATTTTCTGACCTATACTCTGTTCTAATTTCTCAAACATGATCATTAGTAACCTTTGGTCTTTTCCTATTACTACCTCTTCCTCACTTTCTGTTTCTATCTGATAACTAGGCTTATCTGTCCCTTCCCCTATTCCTGTTCCTACCCCTTTCCCTTTTTGCGACATTTTCGTTTTTTGATTCAGTTCACTTGGGCTCAAAAGTCCTACTATTTTGCCACTTCGCAGTAACATAAAAATAAAGTGAATGTTAAAATAAAAATTTTTGGTCCTACTTTTTTCTCGTTGATTTATTTCGTTACGTGCATCCCCTGGGCGGTTGGCTTCACTAGACGACACCTGAAGTTCTCCGCGTCGATGGATAGGCGTCCGTCGGCATTCGTCGACACTTCCCTCGTTGATTCCAGCTTAATAACGTCTCCTATAGTCTTAAACTTTGATGGATTGTTTAATGGCGTCTTCTTCCGTTTTCGCGCGTAGATTTGGCGTCACTTGGTATTTCGCGTAAGTTCATTTCCCGTCGATTTTCATTCCACCCAAAATTCGTGCTCCACGTTTGGGCAAGCCATTTGGTGCTGTATTTTTAAATAAATGGGGCTTTGTGTTAAGCTATGAGACTCTATTATTTCTCTCCGGGCGTGGTACTAGGTGGAATAAATAAACACTAAATGTAACTTCACTATATATCATTTTATTAACACTTTTTTCGTCTCTTATTACACTTGCTATAATTGAATTGACTTTCGTTGTACCTATTTGTATTATCTTGATAGTCTTTCCACTTTTATAAAGTCTTCTAGACCCACATCCACGTGCGTTACAAAAACACGTCTTCACATCTCAAACATACAGACGCTAATAACAAATTTGGCGCTACTTTACATGACACCCTTCTTTGTATACATGCGCGTATGCGTTCATTTTATATTTTCCTACATTAAATAGTTCCTGTATTGTTAGGGAAGCGATGTTTAGCTATTCTCCCTTCACTTTCAACATTAAATATATAGTTCTTTTACTTATACATATTAAATTTAAACATGAAACTTAACATTTAGGACGTTTTTAAACAATTATATTTTTACTAACAATGAAAAATAGCAACACGTTTTCGTTTCTCAATTAATTCTTATCAACATGAAAAATAAACTACATTTGCAATAAATATTCAAGCTGTTCTCGGGCTTCGAGCCAGGTGAAGTGATGAAGAGCCATCGACGTTTCGGGGGCGTACATCTCTCCCATCATCAGGATGATGAATGGCTTTTTTTTTTTTTTTTTTTTTTTTTTCTTTTATTTAAAAGGATGGCCCCAACCCGCCGTCCTCGGTGGCGATCATCCAGAGGAGCTACATCGCCTCCCCATGCACATGCTCATGCACAAGCAGGGGGACAGGGTGCTAGTGTAGTAATAAGTGTGTGTTCGGCGTATGTGCTAGCATGCAATACATGCATCGTGTATGTGTTGTGCCGGGTGATACTCATACCATAGGTCTGAGTAGCACCATCGGGAAGTGAGTGAATGAGTTTGTTAGTAGGACTAACAGAATGACAGTGTAGCGTTTGTATGGGGGAACTTGACAGACAGGACATTGTTGGTATGGCTACCGAAGCCATAGGGACAGACTGACGGACACTGAAGGATAGAGGCAAATATAGAGTGTATTACGCGATTCAGTGGTTGGGCGGGTGTGTGGTGAAGTTAAAATGCCATGCAATGTGATAAGCTGTAGTCATGCAAGCTGTGTTTTTAAAAGGTAGTGTTAGGAGACGCACTTTCCAAAAATCATGTCCGGATTCATAGCCAGGTCATATTCCTTACAGGTGGGGGGGCCCTCTAACCCCCCGGTCCGCCCTGAAACATAGGGACTTTGAGGGCTAACAGGAAATAAGGAGAATTGGAGGGATGGTCAATTGTTGAAGTAAGATGATCAGTGATGCAGTTGGCAGCTGTGAAGCTGAAACAGAGAAGTTAAGGAGGTTTAAAAGTGTTAAATAAATGTATGGCTACATCAATGGCTGGATTGGGGTTAGTAATGGATCTGTCGAAGAGATGAAGTGGTCGTTTATGTCCAAGGGGATCTGTTTCGTAATTGCCTATGGATTGTACGAGTTCATTGTGATTAGTTTTTGTTCGGTCATACAAGTCAGCGGCAAGCTTTTTGATGAATTCCTCAAGATTGAGTATCTTGAGTTCATCATGGAGTTTCCAAGCCGGAGCAAAAGCAGGAACCTTTGCAATGACTCGGAGTATTTTGTTTTGAAAACGAATGAGTGTTTTAATGTGTGTAGCAGCAGCGTATCCCCATACGGGGGCGGCGTATGTGAGAATGGGTCTAATAAGTGTTTTATATAGTGTGAGTCCAAGTTTGGGGCTTAGTGCACTATTAAGGTTGATGAGGGGGTAGAGGTTGCGGAGTTGGCCTTGTGCTTTGTGTCGTGTTCGTGTAATGTGAGGTTTCCAAGTAAGTCCCTGGTCCATTATTACTCCCAGGTACAATACTTGGTCAGTCCAGGGGATGTCACTGTTGAATAGTTGTAGGGGGGCCAGAGAATGTGCTGGAAATCTATGTTTTATTTTCCTCGTGAAGATAATGGCTTGGAATTTCTGACTATTTACTTTTATTCGCCATTTTTGGAGCCATGGTTCCAGAGTAGTAAGTGCATTTTGCAGTCTCGTTCGCACGAGGGAAATGCTGCGGGACTGAGTAGTTAAGGAAGTATCGTCCGCATAAAGATATAGATTAATATTTGGGACCTTCGGTATGTCATTTATGTAAATGTTGAATAATGAAGGCCCGAGTAAACTACCCTGGGGTACTCCCGCTCTTATAATGTGCGGATTAGAGGTAGCTCCGTTTATTGAAGACACAAATTTGCGATTATTTAAGTAGTTGGCAATAAGTTTGACCATAGTGTCCGACACATTTATGTTTTGAAGTTTACGCAAAAGTCCTTCGTGCCAGACACGGTCGAAGGCACGTTCAATGTCCAATAGGACAGCGCCTGTAGATTGTTTAAAATTAAATGCTCTAGTAATGTTTTCGGTTTTGCGAAGAAGTTGAAGTGTGGTGGAATGTTTAGCGCGAAATCCGAATTGTTCAGGAATGATAATGTTGTGTTTGTGGAGGTGGGCATTTAGTCTTTTCAAAATGATACGTTCAAAAAGTTTGCTTAGAGTGCTAAGCAAACTTATTGGTCTGTAATTTTGAGGGTTGGATAAATCTTTGTGTTTCTTGGGAAAATGCAGAATTTTTGCAAGTTTCCAAGTATCAGGGAAGTAGCCGGATTCTAGTGCGAAATTGAATATTTCAGTGAGTCTCTGAAGAGCCCGGGCTGGGAGGTTTTTTAACACTATGTTTGGAATGTCATCCGGGCCCGGTGCTTTCTTATTAGGTAAATGCCTAATAATCCATTGAATTTCAGAGGCACACGTTTTACGAATTTTGTTATGTGTGGGTCTGTTTTTTAGTTCCCGCGTAACAAATGCAGTTTCTAAGATAAATTCCCTATTAGAGGGTTCTAGATTTGGAGTAAGAGTTTCCTCCAAGGCATCTGCCAGCATTTCTGCTTTTTCGCGATCGGTAGTGGCAACTTGTTGTTGTACGCGAAGAGGTGGAATAGTAGTTTTCTCGCGGGTTAAGTATTTGGAAATACGCCAAACAGACGCATGATCAGCATCCAAACCAGATAGGGTATCAGCCCATTGTTTGGATATAGAGTCAGTAGTACGTTCACGTATATTGTTTTGAATAAATAGTAGTTTCTCGCGGTCTAATGGTTGCCTTGTATGTTGCCATTTTCTTCGAGCACGATTTCTGGCTGTAGTAAGTCCTTTGATGTCTGAAGGCAAGTGTGTAGCTTTATGAGGGGATGTGTAGAGGTACAGCTGTCATTGTGGCAAACTGTATGTTAGTCTGTAGTTGTTCGACAGCCTTATTGAGGTCTGTAACTGTTAGAAGAGGAGTGTGTGAGATTTCAGTGTTAAGTATGTTGTGAAAAGCTTGCCAGTCTGCTTTGTTATAATTGCGTCTGGGAATTTCGACTACCGGAGTTAAGGATCCTTCGAGAGTGAGGATAACCGGAAGATGGTCAGAAGAGAGGTCGTTGATGGAGTTCATTTTTAGTCGGGAATTTAGTCCGCGAGTAATGGCAATGTCTAATATATCGGGTAAGTGTTGTGCGTTGTTGGGAATGAAGGTGTATTCTGTGGGGGCATAAATGAGGTAGTCAGAGCGATTTTCGTGATTAAGGAGAGTGTGTCCGGCTGTATTAGAGGTGCGAGAATTCCAGAGTTGATGTTTAGCATTAAGGTCTCCGGCAATAATGATAGTGTGATTAAGATTTAATAAGGCATCTAGATCATCGGTGTCTAGATCGCCAGGTGGATTGTAAGCCGAAATAAGTAGTGTTCTGGTGTTGTTAATTTTGACAAAGATACCAGTGGCTTCAAGTGAGTTTAAAGTTGGCAAAGGGGCAAGTTCGTGTTCTATAGTGTTTTTAATAATTACAGCAGTGCCGCCGCCGAATCTATTTCTGTCGGAACGATAAATTTTGAAGTTGGGAATGTTAAAGCGCGTATTTATAGCTAAACGTGTTTCTTGTATTAAGATAATGTCGATCTTGTGTGTTGTGACGAAGTCAAGTAGTTCAGTCTTGCGTCTGAGTATTCCATAGGCATTCCATGTCAGTAGTTTAGTAATTTGGTCAGCCATTATTGGAAGAAATGTTGTGGATTGGAAAGCATTGCGAAACATTTTTGAGTGAGTGTGTAGAAATTGTGGGATGTGTAGTGGATTCTGAGGAATTCTGGATGCAATGTTGTATAGGGTTTGGGGTACTTCAGACCAATGCATAGGGGAATGGTTAAGTGGGGGGCGCATTTGGTGTTGTTGAGGGTAGTTGTTTAGAAGAGAGGGGATGTGGGTTTGTGAAGATAGGGAAGGGTGTCCTGAGGTTTGTGAATAGGTCCTGTTGGGGTTGTATGGGTTTCGGGGGGGTTGTGTTTGCCTCTGAGCAGCAAACGTCTCGGTCACATTGGATGGGGCACGCAATTGTTGGAAGCTTTGTGTTACTCCAGGTCGGGAAGATCTATATGAGTTACCCGACCGGAGTCGCTCCAACTGTTGTCTGTACTCAGGACAGGCTTTGTAACGTGCCCCATGACCCACTTGGAGGCACAGCGAGCACTTCCTAAGTTCTAAAGGACACTGGCAGAGTCGTGACTCGTGGGGCTGGGCACACTTTGAGCACACAGGCCTGGAGGCAGTGCATCCACGTTCGGAATGGCCCAGACGTTGGCACCTGCCACATTGTTGGATTGTGGGAGGAGGCTGGTAGTCCTCTACTCTTACCCTGCAATGACATGCATGGGTAATTTTGAGGAGCCGTTCCCTTTCCTCAGTGGTCTTGACCTCCACTAGGTAGATGGGGAGGAGAGGACGGTCTCTGGCAAGTCTTCGGAGCTGAACCACTCTCAGAGGGTGTATACCAGTACGTTGCAGCTCCGTAGCTAACATGCTCTCAGCATGGTTCAAGGGTAGCTGTTTGACTACCAGTCGATAAGACCGGTCTTGATCTCTCTGTGCCAAGGAGAAGTCCCAGCTCTTTTCTCTCAGAAGTTTGCACCAGTTATTGTAGCCCTCCATGGAAGAGGTGCGTATCATCAGGTCTCCAGAAACTGGTGCTACCTGTACTGTATAGTCCTTAAGTTGTGGCCACCTGGTGTCAAAGATGTCCACAAGAGCAGGGAAATTTTCCTGTCCTCTTGCCACATATATTGGTGCCGTCTGAGCTGCTTTTTCAGCATAGGACTGGAAGGATGATTGGTTTGTAGGGGTTTGAGAGGTGGATGGGGTTTGTGAGCTGTGGATGGAGACGTGGGCTGTAGAGGTGGAAGGTTGATTTGTTAAGAGAGGAAGAGATGAACTGGGAGTGAGACGAGTGTTGGGGTTGGTGGAGGAGGAAGAGGGGGGCAATGGGATGTGTGATTGGTGTAGTGAGTGTGTAGAAGGAACATTAGGGGTGGGTAGTACTTGGGAAGTGGTAGTTGGTTGTGTAGGATTTGCAGAAACAGAAACTGAGAGGTTAGGGGTAGGAAGGACTTTGGATGTGGGAGGTGGTTGAGTGGAGTTAGAGGAACTGGAAGGAATAGGGTTTGGTGGGGGTGGAGTAGGATTTGGGGATGTGGAGAGGATTTGTTCTTGGCAGATGGAGGATGGATGTGAAGCTGTAGGAGCCGAGGAGATAGTAGAAGCTTCAGGATTTGGTTGAAATGGGAGAGGGTTAGAGGGGATAGGGGATGAGTTGGGGGATGTGTCAGTGTCAAACCCGGAGGCCGACCAGATACTTACGTTCTTGTTCGTGAGGAAAATCCGTAGATTACGGTATTCCTCACGAGACGAGGCCCGTACCATTTGGACTCCGGAGTTCTTTTCACTGGTGCGAAGAAGATTGTTAGGGGCATTCGTCCGGGCAAACTCCCCCAGCAGGTCATCAAGCCAACTCTGTTCCAGTGCAACAAAGAGCCAGGGTGGCAAGACAGCCCTGTCGGTTCCAGAATGTCCGGGTTCTGCCTCAGGTGCGATGGAAGAGGGGTTGTCAGGAGGTGGGGAAGGAGATTGGGTTGTTGCCCTCAAACGGGACTTACGGTCAGCAGCTCTCTGCTCGAAGCCTTCTAGAAGAGGGCTTGCGTTTGGAAGAAGTTTGGAAGTGGAGGGGATTTGTGGGTCAGGTAAGGAAGTTGGAAGAGAGGTAGGTAGGTCGGAAGTGTGAGAAGTTAAGGCAACTGACTGGTTGGGTGTGCTAGGTTGGAGAGGAGTGAGAGAAACGGCACTTATTTTCATGATGGGAGCATGCCTAGTTGGCAATGGTTCATCAGGGGATGAAAACGTTGCAGAGGGTGTGGATGGGGAAGAGAAGGAGGAAGAAGAGGGTGTAGGTGAGGGAGTATGGGATCTGGCACCACCGACCTCAGCCATGAGGTTTCTGGCAACAACCCTGCCCGGTGGAGCCGTCTCCGTAGGAGAATATACCACTGGCTTTCCACACTTCCCCATTGGAACCGTGAAGAGTCAGTAGAAGGAAAAGTATGGTCGAGTCTTAGTAGAAATTAAGTCCGTTGGGTGTGTACAAGGGAAGCTTAAAAACTAATAGCAAAGATGAAAGAAGAATAACAGTTGTAGAGAAAAGAGCTGATAAAGGGTGCTAATAAGCCCGAGCGACAGTGGACCGAACCCAGTAAGGGCGCCTAGGTACCAGTTTATGTAAACTGTTGGCTAGGTCTTGTCGCTCTGCCCTGTTATCAGGCTAGAATATCAAACCTGTGTCAGTGAGAAGGCTTTTCTCGGCAGAAATAGCCTGGCTGCCTTCTGTCACTGAGCGGCGCTGAGTAGGCGATCTTGGCGGAAAACGCTGGCTTGTTGTCCGATGTGGAGAACGGCGAATAGCGTGGCTTCCTTCTTCTTCCTGAATGGCTACCAAGGTTGAGGGGACCAGTACATATGTTAGTACGTACCCAGTAGAAAACACCAAGCCTAGTCTGGAGACGGTTCACAAGAAGAAGTCACAACGCCGAACTTCAGCGCCAATCTCCGCCGCAACCGAGGCACCTCTGGGGGAGGCAGTGAGAGTGCCGGCCTCGGAGACCTCAACGCTACGGCAACCTGCAACAGCACAATCCACGGTCACCGAGGCACCTCTTGGGGAGGCAGTGAGAGTGCCGGCCCCGGAGACCTCAACACCACCGCAACCTTCGCAGAACGCTTCTTCTAACAACGCGCCACCTCAACAGCGCCGGAAATCGCCGCGTTCACCGGGCAATGGAGCTCCATCGGCCCGGGAACCAATAAACATCGCCACAACTGAGAACACTGATGCAGCCAGCACAGCCACCTCATCTTCGTCGGGAACCACACCTTGCGCCGCTACTACCACTCCGCAGCTGGAGAGCCGGCCAGTCGAGCGTCTCCGCTCCCCGGTAATGGCAGTGGCAGTGCCAACACCGGAGTTGCCGGCCTCATCACCGCGGAGTTCAGCCCGTCTCCCAGACAACTCACCATCACCGCCTGCACACAGTGGCCTCATCCAAGGGGTTAGTGTTATCATGCGAGGTGTACCACGGGACATCCCCGAGAGACACATTCTACATGCAGCACGTCAGAAGTGGCCCTCAGCAATGAGAGCCATTCGCATCATCACCTCTCGGGGACCCACACCACTAATGAGAATCGTCTTCGCCGACACCACGGACAGTGAAGCCGCCCAGAGAACGGGTCTGACCCTACTCGGACGGCGCTTACTCGTCGAACCAGCACGAACTTCCAGACATGTGCCCTGTCGCCGCTGCTGCCGCTTTGGCCACGACAACACCATTTGCAACGCTGCTCCTAGGTGCCACTATTGTGGGGCTTACTGCCTCACACAGGACTGCACCAGGCACGACCTACGCCGCCGACGTCGGTACTGCGCCACCTGCAATGGCTTTGGCCACTTTACGGGTCAGGCGCAGTGCCCTCTCTATCCAAAGGCCAACACTCTGCAATCTACACCAGCCATCGCAGACTCACAACCTCGCCGCAGACCAGCTCCTATTACGCAACGACGCTCATCGTCACAACAGTCCGCTCCATCATCCGCCACCGCCACTATCACTGCACCACTGCCCCGGAACGACACCGAAGACATCCAGCAAGACCTACAAAACCTCCAACAAACACTGAAAAGACTGGAAGAAGCCACACTTCAACTCATCGCCGCAGTTTCCATCATAGCCAACTCCACAGCCACCATCACGACTCAACTCCAAACCATCATAGACGAAGGACGTCAACTACGCAACTCCACAACAGGCCGCCTCACATCTCTCAGCACCGACGTCCAGAAAATCAACAAGAAGACGAACTGTCTCCGCCGGACCTACCGCAACGGACTCACAGCAATCCACCAACAACTTCTCCACAACACCACCGGCTTCAATTCCGCAGCAGAACTACTGGCAGAACTACGCGACACTACCACTGCACTGGACAACACAACCACCCTAGACTCCATTCTGCGCAAACTTCACCGAATCGAGGACCGAACTCCAACCCCGACCCACGAAGCCAGCACAGAAGTCTCTCTACCACCAACAGCACATGACCGAGATCAACACAGTCTACCCCGAACTACCCTGTCACAACCTGCAGTGCAACATCGCCAACCCAGGACTACGTCGCCACCTCCTGCAACGCAACATAGCCAAACCTGGTCACAACCCACAACGCCAAACGCACTACCAGAAGGACGCAAGATTCCGACAACAGAAGAACGCGCACTCTTCAACAGATACGGGTTCAACGCCCACTACAACTCCCCGTGCAGCTATCGGTGCAGAGGTAAGCTCTGCAGTGCCTCCGGACTTGACCCAACCGATTTCTTTTGACCACTTGAATAACAAGTGCCACCACAGTCATCGCCGTTCACCGGAACCCACATCGCAGTCTTCGCCGATTCACGACCAACTCCCCTCCACACGAAGAACTACCCGCGTGTGTCAGTCAGGGCCTGGTCATGGCTGCCACCCGGCCACCACAAATTAAAGTCGACTCCAGTCGGCCAGCATACCCGTACTACCGAGGGTGCTAACGCGGGACCTCGTGACAACGTTACACTCCTCCCCAATAAAGCTATATCCCGGCGTAATAAGCCAACTCTATCTCCCTTCCAACTCTCTTTCTGTCGCCCCTTAAAAAAAAAAAAAAAAAAAAAAAAAAAAAAGGCTACGCTTAGGAGCTCACGGTAGATAGCGCAGAAGATATACGCACGGCTGTGGCCGCTGCTATAACGCGCACCTCGCTTCCTAAGCCCAATATCAACCGAGATGAAAGCTTTGCTCTTAGGAGACTACGAAATGACGAGAACTTGGTCGTCCTACCGGCTGACAAGGGGAATGCTACTGTGGTCCTCCTCACAGCCCAGTACACAGAGAAAATGGAGCAGCTCTTAGGTGATCCAGCCTACAGAATCCTCGAGAAGGATCCTACATCCTCCATAGAGCGACGGACCTCCCAGCTAATTAGAAGATCCAGCCTTTCTACAGAAACTAAGCAGTTTCTGTCACCGTCGGGATCCAGGCCTCCTAGAATGTATGGGCTCCCCAAGATCCACAAACCCGACGTTCCATTACGCCCCATTGTTGACGCCATGGGCAGCCCCACTTACCGATTGGGACGCCACCTAGCCGATCTGTTACAACCTCTGGTAGGGAGTTGTGAACACCACGTGACGAACTCCACACGCTTCGTACACTCGTTGGATAACATAACCATTGGGCCTTCTGATCTTCTCGTCAGCTTCGACGTAGTATCTCTTTTTACAAGAGTACCGTTGCAAGAAACCATCCAGCTTCTGATGGAACACTTTCCGGCTGACATCACCGAGCTCTTCCGGCACACTTTGACGTCCACTTTCTTCCTGTTTGGTGGAAGGTTCTACGAGCAAGTAGACGGTGTGGCAATGGGCTCTCCTTTGTCACCTGCAATAGCTAATTTCTATATGGAACACCTGGAACACGAAATACTTGCCACCGCTCCACTCAAGCCATCCCATTTCTTCCGGTACGTGGACGACACTTTTGTTATATGGCCACATGGACTAGACACTTTGCCTAGCTTCCTCACACACCTCAACAGTCTCCGACCCCAAATCCAGTTCACCATGGAAGTGGAGAAAGATGGAACTCTCCCGTTTTTGGACATTCTGGTCTCCAGAAATAACAACGGCACTCTGGGGCATGCAGTGTATCGCAAACCTACACACACCGACCTCTATCTAAATGCCAACAGTTTCCATCACAAGTCCCAACGAGTTGGAGTTCTAAACACTTTGGCCCACAGAGCTGTGTCTATCTCCGATCCCAGCCACCTCAAGCAAGAACTACAACACCTGAGGTACACATTCCGCCAGAACGGCTACTCCGTAGATGACATTGAGTCCTCTATCTCCAAGGCCAAGAAAGGAAAACCACAACAAACACCAGATAAGCCGACCGCCACTGCCTGCATCCCATACACTGGCAATCTATCTGGCAGGATCAGTAGAATTCTCGCCAAACATAACATCAGCACCATTCACAGTCCGCCTCTGAAAATCAAACATCTTGTGAGATCGGTTAAGGACAAACAGGACCTTAAGGTACCAGGGGTATACCGCATCCCCTGTGAATGTGGGACGCCATACATAGGGCAAACCGGCAGGACCATTGCCACCAGGATCCAGGAACATGAACGGTCCATACGCTTAATGCAGCCTGAAAAGTCAGGGTTGGCGGAACATTGCTTTGAAAAAGACCACAGAGCTAACTTCAAAGGTACGACCATTGTGGCAAAATGCAGCGGTGTCTGGGAACGCAAGGTTAAGGAGGCTCTGTCCATCTCCTCCGAGAGGAACACACTGAACCGGGACGCAGGTTTGCAGTTCAGTCCTGCCTGCAAACCAGCTTTAAAGTTAGAGATTGACCGCCTGAGAAAACACAGATTCCAGCGTAGCCGTGAACCGTCTCCAGACTAGGCTTGGTGTTTTCTACTGGGTACGTACTAACATATGTACTGGTCCCCTCAACCTTGGTAGCCAGACGGGGGAAGAAAAAGAAGCGTCCGGTCGAAGAAGGAAGCCACGCTACTCTGCGATTCGTCTACGCTCTCCACACCGGCCTTCAAGCCAGCGCTATCCGCCAGGAATACTTAGTCATCGCCGGTCAGTGACTGAAGGCAACCAGGCTATTCTTTGCCGAGAAGTGCCTTCACACTGATCACATAGACACTCCTGCTTGATAACAGGGCAGAGTGACAAGACCCAGCCAACAGTTTATCATAAACTGGTACCAAGGCGCCCATCACTGGGTTCGGTCCACTGTCGCTCGGGCTTATTAGCACCCTCTATCAGCTCTTTTCTCTACTCCTATCAATCTTCTTTCATCTTTTCTATTAGTTTGTAAGCTTCCCTCTTACTACTAACTCTACGTACTCTACACAGACTACGATACAAGCCATTCTTTCCTGCTGCTGACTTTTCGCATTTCCAATGGGTAAGTGTGGAAAGCCAGTGGTGTATTCTCCTACGGAGACGGCTCCACCGGGCAGGGTTGTTGCCAGAAACCTCATGGCTGAGGTCGGTGGTGCCAGATCCTCTATTCCCTCACCTACACCCTCATCATCCTCCATCTCTTCCCCATCTACACCCTCTGTAACCTTTTCATCACCTGATGAACCTCTGCCACCTAGGCCTGCTCCCTTCCTGAAACTAACTTCTGTTTCACTCACTCCCGTCCTACCTAACATCCCCAAACCTTCCGATGCCTCAAATTCTTCCATTTCTGTTCTACCTTCCTCTCTTCCACCTTCCTCACCTAACTCACAAATCCCCTCCACTTCCGAAAATTATAAACATCTTCTTCCCAACCCAAGCCCTGGTCTGGAATCCCTGCAACAGAAGAACTCTAAGAAAAGATCCCGTCCGGGAACAAATTCCAGATCTCCTTCCCCACCTCCAGAAAATCCTTCTATCACAACCCAACCTTTTGCTGAGGCTGGTCCTTCTGGAACCATCAGTGCTGTCTTGCCACCCTGGCTCTTTGTTGCCTTGGACCAGGGAGGGCTTGATGCCCTTTTGGGGGAGTTTGACCGGGTGCATAGACCTCATAAGCTCCAGCGGACATGTGAAACAATCACCGGGGTCCAAATGGTACGGGCCTCTTCACGTGAGGATTATCGCAATCTTAGGCTTTTCCTCATAGGCAAGGGTGCCAGTATTTGGTCGGCCTCGGGGTTTGACACTGTCACCCCCCCTACCTCACCCCTTACCTCCTCAAACCCTCTTCCAACACAACCTAACCCTGAGGCTCCTACCACCTTATCTGCTCTTTCACATCCATCCTGTATCTCCCAAAACCAAATCCTCTCCTCATCCCCTAAACCTACCATACCCCCACCCAATCCCCAGCCTGCTCCTCCACACTCATCTAACCAATCACACATTCCATTCCCCTCCTCCTCCTTTTCCATCAATACCAACAATCTTCTTGCTCCCAATTCACATCTTCCTCTCTTCACAACTGAACCTTCAACCTCCACAGCCCAAATCCCCTCTTCCTTTCAAACTTCATTTCCACCCCTCCCAAATCAATCACGCACCACTTCGCACCCCTCTTCTTCCTTCTCTACCAACACCAACAATCATCTCACTACCAGCTCCCATCTTCCTCCCTTGACAAATCAACCTTCAACCTCTTCAGCCCAAATGCCCCCTCTCACTCCTCAAATTCCTTCTTCCTCTCAAACTCCACACCCATCCCTACCAAACCAACCAACAACCCTTTCCTATGCCGAGAGGGCCGCACAGCAAGCGCCATTATACGTCCATAAGGGACAGGAAAATTTTCCTTCCCTTATGGAGGTTTTTGACACTAGATGGCCAGACGTTGAGTACACGGTACAAATTGCACTTGTGTCAGGGGACTGGATGATACGTACCTCCTCTCAGGAGGGTTACACCAAATGGTGTGATCTCCTGAAGGAACAGTCTTGGTCCTATCAACTGTCACAGCGAGAGGATAACCGGTCTTATAGACTGGTCATCAAGCAACTCTTTCTGAACCACGCAGAGAGTATGTTGCAAACCGATCTCCAACGTGCTGGTATCGTGGCCTCGAGGGTGGTCCAGCTGAGGCGTCTCTCCAGGGGTCGTCCCTTATTACCCATTTACCTCGTCGAGGTTAAGAACATCGAGGATAGGGAGAGGCTCCTCAAACTTACGCTCGCATGTCATTGCAAGGTAAGAGTGGAGGACTATCAGCCTCCCCCCCTGATTCAACAATGCGGCAGGTGTCAACGCCTGGGACACTCCGAGAGAGGCTGCACCGCATCAAAACCTGTGTGCTCCAAGTGCGCACTATACCACGAGTCACGTCTCTGTCAGCGTCCCCTAGAGCAACGTAAATGTGCTCTATGCTTCCAGGTGGGACACGGGGCACGCTATAAAGCCTGCCCTGAGTACAGGCAGCAGCTAGAGCGACTCAGGTCGGGCAACCCATACAGGTATTCCCAATCTGGAGTCGCACAAAACATTCAACCAACGCGTGCTCCTTATAACAACACGACAGAGTCTAGTGCCGCACAGAGGCCATCCCTACCACCTTCCCGCAACACACAGAATCCCATCCGGGCCTATCCAACCTCGACACACCCCTCCCTCCTCTCCCACTCCCTCATACCAAATCAATACAACAATTACCCCTCACAGCACCAAACGCGTCCCCCCCTGAACCATTCCCCTATGCACTGGGGTGATATTTATCAATCTCTACATAATATCATATCCCGAATGCCACAAAATCCAAATCTAATTCCTCAATTCTTACATACCCACTCCAAATTCTTTCAAATGCTTTCAAACCCGCTCACCCATTTCTATGAATAATGGCTGACCAAATTATTAAAATAATGACTTGGAATGCCCATGGAATATTCAGACGTAAACATGAACTTATTGACTTCGCGACAACGCATAATATAGATATTATTTTAATTCAGGAAACACATCTAGCCATCAATACGCGATTTAATATTCCGAATTTCAGAATTTACCGCTCTGACAGAGACAGATATGGCGGTGGCACCGCGATAATTATTAAAAATACTATTGAGCATGAGTTCGCTCCAATCCCGACCCTAAATACACTTGAAGCCACTGGTGTATTCGTTAAAATTAGTAACACCAAAACACTTATTATTTCGGCTTACAATCCACCCGGTCATCTAGACACCGATGATCTAGATGCCTTGTTAAATTTAAATCATAACATCATTATCGCCGGAGACCTTAACGCGAAACATCAACTCTGGAATTCTCGCTCTGCCAATAACGCCGGACACACTCTCCTCAATCATGAAAATCACTCAGATTATATTATCTATGCCCCTACAGAATACACCTTTATCCCATTCCAGGCGCAACACTCACCTGACATTTTAGATATTGCCATCATACGCGGACTAAACCTCCGTCTTAAAATGGACCCCATCAATGACCTCTCTTCCGACCATCTTCCAGTAATCCTTACTTTTGAAGGATCCTTGACTCCCACAGTACAATCACCCAGACGCAACTACAACAAAGCAGACTGGCAAGCCTTTCAGAACATACTTAACACAGAAATCTCTCACACTCCCATTTCAACAATTACAGACCTCAACAACGCTGTCGAACAACTACAGACTAATATACAGTTTGCCACTATGATGGCAGTACCTTTACACTTTCCTACAAACAGAACTACACACCTGCCATCAGACATTAAAGGACTTGCTACTGCCAGAAATCGTGCGCGAAGAAAATGGCAAAAAACTAGGCAACCAGTAGACCACGAAAAATTTGTATTCATCCAAAATAACTTACGTAAACGTACTTCCGATTATTTATCCAGACAATGGGCGGACACTTTATCCGGCTTGGATGCCAATCATGCGTCTGTGTGGCGCATAGCTAAAAATTTAACACGAGAAAAGACTACTATCCCACCACTTCGCGTTCAACAACAGGTAGCCACATCTGACCTCGATAAAGCAGAAATGCTGGCAAATGCATTGGAGGAAACACTTACTCCAAATCTAGAACCCTCAAATAGGGAATTTATTCTGGAAACTACATTTGTCACTCGGGAACTCAAAACCAGACCCACACATAACAAAATCCGAAAAACCTGCGCCTCAGAAATCCAATGGATTATTAGGCACTTACCTAATAAGAAAGCTCCGGGCTTGGACGACATACCAAATATAGTTCTAAAAAATCTCCCAGCCCGGGCTCTTCAGAGGCTCACGGAAATCTTTAATTTTGCATTTTCCCAAGAAACACAAAGATTTGACCAATCCACAAAACTATAGACCAATAAGTTTGCTTAGTACTCTAAGCAAACTTTTTGAACGCATCATTTTGAAACGACTTAATGCACATCTTCATAAACACAACATTATAATTCCGGAACAATTTGGATTTCGCGCAAAACATTCGACCACACTTCAGCTTCTGCGTATAACCGAAAATATTGCGCACGCGTTTAATTTCAAACAGTCTACAGGCGCTGTCCTATTGGACATTGAACGCGCTTTTGACCGTGTCTGGCACGAAGGACTATTACGTAAACTCCAAAATATAAATGTGTCAGACACAATGGTTAAACTTGTTGCCAACTACCTCAGCAATCGCAAATTTGTGTCTACAATAAACGGAGTCACATCTAATCCGCACATTATAAGAGCGGGAGTACCCCAGGGTAGTTTACTCGGGCCTTCACTATTTAATATTTACATAAATGACATACCGAAGGTCCCAAATATTAATCTTTATCTTTATGCGGACGATACTTCATTAGCTACACAGTCCCGCAGCATTTCTCTCGTGAGAACGAGACTACAAAATGCACTTACTACTCTGGAACCATGGCTCCGTAAATGGCGAATAAAAGTTAATAGCCAAAAATCTCAAGCCATTATCTTCACGAAGAAAATCAAGCATAGATTTCCAGCACATTCTCTGGCACCATTACAACTTTTCAATAGCGACATACCCTGGACTGACCAAGTAGTGTACCTGGGAGTAGTAATGGACCAGGGACTTACTTGGAAACCACACATTACACGAACACGACAGAAAGCACGAGCCCAACTACGCAATCTCTATCCCCTCATTAATCTTAATAGCTCTCTAAGCCCTAAACTTGGACTCACACTGTACAAGACTCTTATTCGCCCCATACTTACTTATGCATCCCCCGTTTGGGGATACGCTGCCACTACACACATAAAAACACTGATACGATTCCAGAACAGAATACTCCGAGTCATTGCAAAGGTTCCTGCCTTTGCTCCGGCTCGGAAAATACATGATGAACTCAAGATACTTAATCTTGAGGAATTCATTAAAAAGCTTGCCGCTGACTTATATGACAGAGCTAAAACTAACCCCAACGTACTAGTACAATCCATGGGCAACTACGAAACAGACCCCCTTGGACACAAACGACCACTCTATCTCTTCGACAGATCTATTACTAACCCCAATCCAGCCATTGACGTAGCAATACACCTTTTCAATACTTTTAAACCTCCATAACTTCTCTGTTTCAGCTCTACAGCTGCCACTTCTACAAAGGATCACCATTCTCGCCAATTAACCACCCTTCCAACCCTCCTTATCTCCATACAACCCTCAAAGTCCCTGTGTTTCAGGGCGGACCCGGGGGGGATGAGGGCCCCCCCACCTGTAAGGAATCTGACCTGGCTATGGACCCGGACATGAGTTGGAAATTGCTTCACCATACACTACTGCTTAACACAGCTTGCATGAATACCAGCTTACTACATTGCATGGCATGTATAACTTCAACACACACCCGCCCAACCACAGAATCGCGTAATACAATCTATTATTGTCTATATTCTTCAGTGTCCGTCTGTCTGTCTCATGGCTTCGGTAGCCATCTCACATTGTCCAGTCTGTCAAGTATCCCCTATACAAACGTTACACTGTCAGTCTGTTAGTCCTACTAACAACTTAATACATTAATTCCCGATGGTGCTACTCAGACCTCGGTATGAGTATCACCCGGCACAACATTTACACGATGCATGTATTGTATGCTAATACATACGCCACACTGCCGGGGTGCTACGCGGAACCCGACAACATACTCACACTACTCCAGCACCCTGTCCCCCTGCTTGTGCATGCGCATGTGCATGGGGAGGCGATGTAGCTCCTCTGGATGATCGCCACCGAGGACGGCGGGTTGGGGCCATCCTTTAAAAAAAAAAAAAAAAAAGCCAGACACACTCAACGCCGAGATGGGAAAGAAGAAACATCGCCGGAAATCGCCGACCTCGCCGAGTACTGGAGCTGCATCACACACTGAACCCATCAGCAAAATCACCGCCGAGACTTCCAACGCAGCCATCACCGCCAACACAGCCAGAGTAGCCGCCACCGCCGAGACAGCCAGCGCCGCTCCCGCAGTAGCAGCCGCCACCGCGCCGAGCGCCACTAGCGATGCTAGCGGCACCATCTCATCACAGCAGTCTGAGCGCAGGCCAGTAGAGCGGCCACTGCCACCTAGGCAGGAGGTCAGCTCCCCGGGAGTGGCAGTGCTAGTGCCACTCCTGGAGTCGCCGGCTCTACCTTCGCAGTCTACCGAACATCTCCCGGCCAACACAGCACCGCCGTCTGAACGCACTTATCCCCTTTCGGGAAATAGTGTCATCCTACGAGGAGTGCCTCGCGATCTCCCAGCGAGGCATCTACTGACCGCAGCGCAGCACGAATGGCCCTCAGCAATGAGGGCTACTCGAATCATCACTTCCCGCGGACCTACCCGTCTGATGCGGATTATCTTCGCCAACTCTGCAGATCAGGAAGCCGCCTTGAGGACGGGCTTGCCACTACTCGGACGGCGCCTAACTGCCGAGCCAAGCCGAAGTACGCGACAAGTGCCCTGCCGCAGATGTTGCCGCTATGGGCACAGCGCTACTGCCTGCACCGCCGCACCAAGGTGCCATTACTGTGGGGCTTCCTGCCTTACAGAGCTATGCACCAACCATGATCTCCGCCGTCGTCGCCGGTACTGCGCCACATGTAACGGCCAAGGCCACTACACAGGACAGGTGCAGTGCCCGCGCTACCCCAGGCAGTCTTCACCAAACAGCGCAGCCATTCAGCTACACTACACACACACACCAACGATCACCGCCGCACCCTCTCCAAGTGACGTCACATCCTTCGCCGCAGCAGCCTCACAAGTAGAACATCGCAGCGCCGAGGTCCAGCAACTGCATACTGTGGTCACTGGCCTCGACGACCGTCTTCGCAGAATTGAGGATGCCTGCACTCAACTCACCTGCGCAGTTTCCACATTAGCATCGGCAGTTTCAGCCCTGCCACAACCCTTCAACAGTGAGATCGAAGACACCACCCCTGTAATGGAAGAGGTTCGAGCACTCGCCGCCGAGAGCGTTCCAGCGCTCACACGGTCAATCTCAACGCTCCACACCATGTTCAACAAGCAGCGACGTGCCAACCGCAAGCGTCATGCTGCGATTGCCCGTCAACTGACACACCACACGACAGGCTTCAACGCCGCAGCTCGGCTACTACACCAACTGCGTGCCGCCATCATAGAACTGGACAACACTAATGTTCTCGATTCCATACAGCGCAAGCTGTTTAGAATAGAGACTTCCATCAACACAACCCCAACTACAACCGAAGCCGCATTACAATGCGACCCTGCAGACCTAGTAGCTCCACTGGCTCCAGCGCAATACCGACGCTTCGACAGACACGGATTCAACTTACACCTCCCCTCCGAACCTTGCACCATCGAGTGCAGACTAGCTCTCTGCGTCCGCCAGGGAGTGTCACTTGATCAGTTCACTGCCCTACTACTCAACAGACAACAACAATAAAGAACTCACTCCAACTTCCCAACCACATTCACCTTCTACTTTCCCATGTGTCTTGGCCAGGGCCCTATGGTCATGGTCATGACCTGGACATATCTTTACCTGCTCCCGCCAACCCGCGGTAGCCTACATTATCACCCAAACTATGGAGGTGCTTAATGCGGGACTCCACAACTTCCCTACCGATACTTTCATCCACAAATTCTAGCATTCCTTAGTTGTTAAGTTATCCCACTCCCTCTTCCTTCCCGGCGAGATAAGCCAACTCTTTTTCCTCCCAACTCTACTTCTGTCTCCCCTTTCAAAAAAAAAAAAATGGTAGCCATTCGCACCCCGTTGGAGTGGCCAGAAGTATCTTACTTTTCTGTCGCCATGGGAAAGAAGAAGTCACAACGCCGAACTTCAGCGCCAATCTCCGCCGCAACCGAGGCACCTCTGGGGGAGGCAGTGAGAGTGCCGGCCTCGGAGACCTCAACGCTACGGCAACCTGCAACAGCACAATCCACCGTCACCGAGGCACCTCTTGGGGAGGCAGTGAGAGTGCCGGCCCCGGAGACCTCAACACCACCGCAACCGCAGAACGCCTCTTCTAACAACGCGCCACCTCAACAGCGCTGGAAATCGCCGCGTTCACCGGGTAATGGAGCTCCATCGGCCCGGGAACCAATCAACATCGCCACAACTGAGAACACTGATGCAGCCAGCACAGCCACCTCATCTTCGTCGGGAACCACACCTTGCGCCGCTACTACCACTCCGCAGCTAGAGAACCGGCCAGTCGAGCGCCTCCGCTCCCCGGTAATGGCAGTGGCAGTGCCAACACCGGAGTTGCCGGCCTCATCACCGCGGAGTTCAGCCTGTCTTCCAGACAACTTACCATCACCGCCTGCACACAGTGGCCCCACTCAAGGGGTCAGTGTTATTATGCGTGGTGTACCACGGGATATCCCCGAGAGACACATTCTACATGCAGCACGTCAGAAGTGGCCCTCTGCAATGAGAGCCATTCGCATCATCACCTCTCGGGGACCCACACCACTTATCAGAATCGTCTTCGCCGACACCACGGACAGTGAAGCCGCCCAGAGAACGGGTCTGACCCTACTCGGACGGCACTTACTCGTCGAACCAGCACGAATTTCCAGACACGTGCCCTGCCGCCGCTGCTGCCGCTTTGGCCACGACAACACCATTTGCAACGCTGCTCCTAGGTGCCACTATTGTGGGGCTTATTGTCTCACACAGGACTGCACCAGGCACGACCTACGCCGCAGACGTCGGTACTGCGCCACCTGTAATGGCTTCGGCCACTTTACGGGTCAGGCGCAGTGCCCTCTCTATCCAAAGGCCAACACTCTGCAATCTACACCAGCCATCGCAGACTCACAACCTCGCCGCAGACCAGCTCCTATTACGCAACGACGCTCATCGTCACAACAGTCCGCTCCATCATCCGCCACCGCCACTATCACTGCACCACTGCCCCGGAATGACACCGAAGACATCCAGCAAGACCTACAAATCCTCCAACAAAGACTGAAAAGACTGGAAGAAGCCACACTTCAACTCACCGCCGCAGTTTCCACGATAGCCAACTCCACAGCCACCATCACGACTCAACTCCAAACCATCATAGACGAAGGACGTCAACTACGCAACTCCACAACAGGCCGCCTCACATCTCTCAGCACCGACGTCCAGAAAATCAACAAGAAGACGAACTGTCTCCGCCGGACCTACCGCAACGGACTCACAACAATCCACCAACAACTTCTCCACAACACCACCGGCTTCAACTCCGCAGCAGAACTACTAACAGAACTTCGCGACACAACCGCTGCACTGGACAACACAACCACCCTCGACTCCATTCTGCGCAAACTTCACCGAATCGAGGACCGAACTCCAACCCTGACCCATGAAGCCAGCACACAAGTCTCTCTACTACCAACAGCACATGACCAAGATCATTACAGTCAACCCCGAACTACCATGTCTCAACCCGCAGTGCAACATCGCCAACCCTGGACTACATCGCCAGCTCCTGCAACGCAGCACAACCAACCTTGGTCTCAACCTACAACGCCAAACGCACTACCAGAAGGACGCAAGATTCCGACACCAGAACAAATTGCACTCTTCAAGAGATATGGACTCATCCACCACTACAACTCCCCATGCAGTTACCGGTGCAGAGGAAGACTCTGCACTGCCTCCGGACTTGACGAGAGCGCATTCTTTCCACCACCTGAATAACAAGTGCCACCACAGTCATCGCCGTTCACCGGAACCCACATCGCAGTCTCCGCCGATTCACGACCAACTCCCCTCCACACGAAGAATCACCCGCGTGTGTCAGTCAGGGCCTGGTCATGGCTGCCACCCGGTAACCACAAATTAAAGTCGACTCCGGTCGGCCAGTACACCCGCACTACCGAGGGTGCTAACGCGGGACCTCGTGACAACGTTACACTCCTCCCCAATAAAGCTATATTCCGGCGTAATAAGCCAACTCTATCTCCCTTCCAACTCTCTTTCTGTCTCCCCTTTAAAAAAAAAAAAATTAAAAAAAAAAAATTAAAAAAAAAATGGTAGCCATTCATCATCCTGATGATGGGAGAGATGTACGCTCCCGAAACGTCGATGGCTCTTCATCACTTCACCTGGCTCGAAGCCCGAGAACAGCTTGAATATGTTCGTCGCCAGGAAAGCTTCAGTTCTTAATTTACATAATTGATTTCCTTTTGTGGTCTAACCATATATTCTGTCTCAATATTTTACTATCAACAGTTTGAACATTTCTTTATGTCACTTTCCTAATAACAAATTTCCATTGGCCTTCTAGATGTCATGCTTGAGCATATTTCTAAAGTAGAATTACCCTATGAAGGGCATGTGTCTCTCAGACAAAGGCTCTGAGGGGTATTTCCCTAACCAACACAACAATGAAAATGTAACCAGGATGTTGCCATGGTTAAGAACAGCCACACGTAGAGCAAAAGATCTATAATTCAAGTTCCCGGCTATGGCACTGAATTTTTCGTTTCTGATTCTACCCTAAAAAATCTGATGTGTTGCACTCACATGACTTTCTTAACTCTTGTACTAATCATTCTTACAAACTCCTATTCCCTTATTTTCTTCGTGTTAGTTGAGATAAACATTTTCAGGAATTATCTTATTTATTTTCTTATAGGTGCAAGGAAATACGGGAATACTGTAGGCTTGAGCAATAGTCAAATCCTTTAAAGCTTTGAGATTTCATTCTCTTTGCACATCTAAGATATAGATCACTATTTTCCATATGATGAAGAAGTTAGTTTTCCAAAACTCACACAAATAACAAGGAATATCTCTCATATGGTTCACTCAACAACAAAATTTATTTGGACATAAATTGTGTGTTTTAGCAAGATCTACATTTCCTGTACAGTAAGATTTGATCGATCTTGTAACGTTTACCAGTTATGCAAAAGTCATCCAGAATAAAAAGAACTACATGAGCTATAGCCAGAAAATACAATATATACATTTCATTTGTCATAAAAATATTTTAAACATAGGGCATTTTACTTTAGGGTGAAGGAATTTCCTTCAAAATCTTTGTATCACCCCCTTAAAAGATAAGTGAAATACCTGCTTTGGGTTTTATCTGACTTTTCATTCTTGAATTATGCTGTCCACAGACTGAGACATACACTCACACACACACACACACACACACACACACACACACACACACACACACACACACCCGACCACCCACCCATGCACACACTGGCCCACCCGCATACGCGCACACGCACACACACATCATAACTGCCCACCCACCCACACACACATACGCACACACAGACCTTTTTCTAAAAAGGCTTTTCTTTTCATTCAGAAGGCCTCGAAACATATATTTCTGGTAAAATGTTGACATCGAATTTTTGGGTCGAATACAATACTTCCCCTACTTACTATGCATAGCAGCAAAAGTAACAACGCTGTTAACCTGTTGGTTCACCCGTGGAACATTTGACTGAATAGTAGAGATAAGATAACAGAGACTTTTTGTTGGAGTTTTTACAATCTAAAAGGCTTATTGTGAAACCCTGTTGGAAAGAATACTTTCCCTATTCTTGGTTCAAATGACAGCATCCACTCTTAGATCATCTCTGGTTATAGCAAGAGTAAATCTGTTTCTTTTCAGGAATGGTAACAAAGAGGTATTAAGGTATAATTATTTTAAAGCCAGCTTACTTTACTGTTATTAGCCTCAACTTTTGTTTATTGAAGTTACATAGTTTTGAACGGTGCCGCAGCAATGTGTGCGGCTCGCATTTGGGAGGTCCCAGGTTGGATCTGGCAACTGCACACTCTGGCTTGGGTTTTTCTGTGATTTCCCCATGTCACTTAGGTGAATGCTAGGGTGCTTAATTTCATAATATGGTTTCCTTTCCATTATTTCCCTGCATTTCCTTATCATGTTTCATGTGTTATTTCAGGCGAGTGGTGTTGGTGGTGCTGGGCAGATGGCACTGAGCTTGCACACAGTAACTGCTGTTCTCAGCAATAGGCGGCATTGGGCAGCTGCTGTCTTCCATCGGGGGGGGGGGGGGGGGGGGGGGTTGGACACTTGTATGACACTGGACCCATGGGATGGCTGCTCAGCAGAGTCTGGCGCCAGGATGAAGAGATCTCAGCACTTGTTATGGACTTCCGCATGTCTCTATGGCCCGTCTAGCTGCGGCCCTGTGGCCCCTTCCCTTACTTCGGCTCTGCCTCCTGGGAAGTGATAGCCACAATAGATCTTCATAGGTCATGGTGCACAAGGTGTCCCCCTTCATTTATACCCTTTATCCCCCATTTTTTATATAGTTTATTTACTTAAGCTACTACCTTTATATCTTTTCATATCTTAGCAACATTGCCATGCAAATAATTTTAGTATGAAACAATCTCCATGTTGAACTAGGCAGATGCAAAATGCTTAACATATTTTTCCAGAAATTTGCTGAAGGTTTAGGCAGCACACACCATGGTAGGTTCATTGATTATCCTAATAGCTTAGTCCTACTTACAATAAGCTATACTAATAATAATTTCTTACTCCTAACAGGTAAGAGGCAATATGTATTTTTTAACATTTAAGACAACTTACCAACATGTCTTTTTGTAGATTGTAAAATAATTACACGACTAAACTTCTGGAATGCTTTACCCATTATACCAGGTATCTTAGGTACCTTCTTCTTCTTCTTTTTGGCATATTCAAGACAGTCTTTACTAGTTAAAAGCATCCAGCATAATTCTAATAAATAATGCAGAAATTGCCAGAAAAGAATTGGCTCTAAAGGATCATACACACTATTTATTCTGACAGTTGAGTTATTTTCTGTAAAATAAAACAATAAGAACATTCATATTTATCTAAGAAATGAAGAGACACATTTGAGAAAGTCTAGTCACTATTTTTCTTCTCTTATAAAAATTAAACTGGGACAGTACCCCACAAAGCATAGTAGCAGGATATTTTTCTTTAACGTTATAAATTGCAAAAAAATACATCTTTTAGTGCAAGACACATTTAGGCTTGGTTCTCGCAGGCTCTTCTTGGTTGTGAATGTGAAATATATCACAAAGTGGGCTATACAATGCTATATATAATCCTTTTTGGATGTACAGCCATTGTCATTATACCTGAAGTCGTTGTATTCTCACAAATTCCGAAAGGACATATATAGCTGAAAACTGATGCATCTGCATGACTAGCACTGTCTGTGAATGAAAAATCACTATTTGGAGTAAGAAAATGAATCTTCTGCTCATAAAAAGGTTCATTGGTATTTTTGGTGAATACTTATGCAGCTTTTTACTTTATGCAATATTTATTTTCCTGCAATAGTTAATATTATTGGAAAAAAGAATGAAAGATATAATAGTAGAGGAAATCAGAGTTTTGACATTATTGAAGACATTCATATCAAAGATCATTTAAGAAACCAAATCAATTTTGAAATATCAGCATGAACAATTCATGAGGTTAGCATCAATCCCAACAATGTTAGAGTTAGCAAAAGCTAGATGGAGGAGTCTTCAGTAACTGGAGCACAATACTGCAAATAGGCCATAGTGGCCAAAGAGAAAGTCTATAAAACAAATCCACACTTTAGAGAAACATAAAAATAACATCCATCAAGAAATTGCCACCATTTCTCAATGGGAACTGCAAAGTTTAATGAGCAATTTCTAAGCAGGTGCCAAAAATGCTTGAGCAACAAACAGAGGCAACACCAACTGCACTTTTCTTAATATACATTACTGTTGATGAAACTTGCAACACCATGAAAGCATTTCCCAAATGAATCCAAACCTGGCATTTGTGTAGAACAGTATGCAAGCAATAAGTGATTAGGATTGCTGAGGGGTAGGGTACACGTAGGTCAAGCAGACTCCTCTTGTGTTTGTCCAACAAGGTCACTGTTACACCAGGTATAATCAGTGAAGAACTGTCAAACAAGGTGAAAATGTTAAAAGTAAGTGCCAATGTGGCTCGTCGATATCAAAAGGGTGCAATATCAGTATGTGAGTGAGTTTGAAAAGGACAGAATGATAGGTCTGTGGGAAGCGGGCTTGTCATACCATGACATTTCAGCTCATACAGGGGATCCTGTTATGACAGTGATGCATGTGTGGAAGCATTGGATAGAAGAGGGTTGTGTGCACAGCAAAGAGCAGGTACTGGACCATACAATATGACCACAACATGGGATGACTGCATGGCTATAATAGACCGAACAGCTTCATCTACAGTGTTAGCTTGACACTGGAGCACTGCAAAAGGTGTGAACTTGCCTGTGTCAGTGATTCTTGCCATCTGCTGTGGATTGCACTGACTGATCAATGCCATTATGTCGGCTTCCATTTTACAAAAACCACAAGCACCTCCAAAAGTAACGGACAGGTGAATGCCATCACTGGCATGTTGAATGGCAAAGTGTAGTCTTTTCAGACAACTCCTGATTCAACTGCCCTACACTGATGGCCTCATACATGTTCAATGGTACCGTGGTGAGTGCAATCTGGAGGCCTGCGTTGTTGAGTAGCACAGCAGACAAACACCACAAACACTGATCTCACCTACAAATTGAGCGCAATTTGAACAGCAACCAGTACATGAGGGAGGTTTTGGAACTCAAGGTACTCCCCATGCTTCAGGCATCTCCACACACCACATTTCAGTAGGAAAATCCCTGGCCACATATTGCAAAGAATGCGCAAGCCTTCCTCAAAGAATGAAGAGTACCACTGCTTTGCTGGCCTACACATTTGCCTGACATGCCCATCAAACATGCCTGGGATATGGTTTGTCGACCATCTGTTCGTCACGTTCCTTCAGTAACCAGTGTGAATGATCTGTGGGGTCGCAGAGCAACTGCATAGAGCAGCGGCCACCATCTCAATGCACATTTTGCACAACAGGTCATGCAAGTTTACCTGTTGCATGCCAGAATAGTCTACGGTGCACTCCGTAGCCTTCAGAGCAGTGGCGGAATGCCGTTCTTGCAATTTAAATGCACAATTACTGTGCAACAATAATAATCAAATTGTAATATGAAGGATATAATTGTTATACAAATGGTTTTAATATAAAGTTTCTTTCATTATCATTCAACTTTTCTTTTAATGAAAAAGCAAATGAACAATTAATTGATAGTTTAAACAAAATGAAAATAATCTACAATTTACTTTCAATACAGCAGTATTACATAATAGCTCAAAGAAAAGTAATAAACACAACATATTACTCAGAAGTGGAACCTGGTTTTCTAGACCTTTTTTGTCTCTTTTGACACACTAGTTTTTCAAAATTAGGTATCAATGTTTGTGCAGCAGCTAGTCTAAGTTGACGTTTTAAGTTCTGGTCCAACAGTTGACTTCTGCAGCGGTTTTTGTTTAATTTCATTAGTGAAACAAATTGTTCGTATATATATATATATGTATCGAACATACATAGAACACGAGCAGCATTTCTATGTAGTCGAGGAAATATATTTCTTGGAAAATGTGAATAGAAATCACTCAAACTAATTCTATTTTGGAATTTCTTTTTCAGTAGACGATTGCATTGCTGCAAATTGATAAGTTCAAGTTGCAATTCAGATGGAACATTATCAATATCTGTAGAGTAAAGCTCAGCAAATATTTGGAAAATTAGCTCCAATTGCACCACGTCTTGAAACCTTTTCTGAAATTCTTGGTTCAACTCTGTTAATATTTGAACATATTCTTGCAAGTCCATGACCTGAACAAACTGCTGAACTGTTGAGAGCTTTAGGAAATGTATCAAGTTCTTTGAAGTTAACTGTCTTTCCCATAAGGATAGTTTCATTTTGAATGCTCTGATACTATCACACAAGTCTGTGATGATTTCATGCTTTCCTTGCAGCGATTTATTCAGTATATTGATATGTTCTGTCCCATCTGCCAGGAACACCAAGTTGGAAACCCATTTCTCGTCATTTAATTCCTGTACAGGTGTTCCTTTTTGCTTCATAAAATATGATATTTCACTGTGCAGTTCGAAGAATCGATCTAGTAATTTGCCACATCTTAGCCATCGCTATTGCACTCTTCTAGGAAGCTTTGAAACTGACGATGACTGAGCCCATTCGACCTAATTGCATTAGTTGTTTTGGTCACAACATTTATCACATTGCTCATTTTAATGCTTCTGGTGCAGAGACTCTGTTGATGTACAATACAATGTGCACCTTATTATGTTCAGACTCTTTATTTTTTCTTTCAAAAGTTCAACCACACCAACTCGACTCCCAACCATACAAGGAGCACCGTCAGTAGACAGAAATACCAATTTATCCCAAGGCAGACCAAAGTTTTCAATAACCTATTCAACACACAAAAAAATATCTGATCCTTTTGTAGTATCCTTCATTGCAACAAGATCTAACAGTTCTTGGTTAATCTGAAGCTCTGAATCTACACACCTTATAAATATTGCAAGTTGGGCTGTATCAGAATATCACCACTCTCATCAATAGCCAAGGAATAATGCGTAAATGATTTACATAAGTCCAGAAGTTGCAATTGAATATCGTCTCCTAAATCTTGCACACGATGGGCCACGGTCGAAGGAAACAACTTATGGCCTCGAATTCCTCGACTTATTATGGACACAGTTCCTCTGCTGCTATGGTGATACACTCCTTTATAAATTCACCATCTGTAAAGGGTTTTAGTTTTCTTGCTATTTGGAAGCAGTTTCTGAAATGGAGGGGAACAGCTGTCTCACTGATGTTATGGTCGTCACTATTTTCCAAGAGCTTTCCCTTCAGTCTTCCTACTAATAGTGTACGCTCCTCTCCTTGGCAACTGTCATATTCACTCACGTGAGTTGAGTAATGTCTTTGCAAATTGAATTTTCCTATTGCATTCAAAATCTTACCATAAACTAAACATTTTGCCATTCCCCACTTTCTATAAAAGCAGTTGATGATGCCAAATACTTAGGCATCACTTTCGACAGAATGCTAAGTTGGAAAAAAACATATAACAAACATCTCAGAAAATGTTGAAAAGAAACTGGAAATCCTGAAAAGGTTAGCTGGTGCTAAATGGGGCTGCTCAAGGAGAGTCCTTAACACAACATACAAAATGTACATTAAACCAAACCTCTTGTACTGTTCTGAAGCTTTAATAACAGCAGCAAATGCTAACATCAATAAACTTGAACAAATAGAAAATCAGGCTCTTCGCCTAATCACTGGAGCAGTTAAATCCACACCACTTGATGCCATGCTTGCCTTAACACGGACCCCATCAATAACAACAAAAATAGGAGAACAAGCATTGCTCCAACACAAGAAAATGTTATGACTGCCAAACTCTAAATGGACAGAAGAGAACCTCCCCCCTTTAATCCTTAAAACTCATAGTAGTTTCCTAGAAAAGGTAACACAGATTAAATCCAAATTGAACATTCCTAACACCAGAGTAAATCTACTTATAAGAGAAAATCCATTGGAATTATTGCAACCTACCTTCAGTTGGGAATTAATAGAGGAAATAAGTAAATCAGACACACCAAAAGAAATACAAAAACTTCTAGCTCTGGAAACAATCAATACTAGATATCCCACAGAAGAATGGCTGCACATATATATATACTGATGGATCCTCCAAGGAAAACCTTACTGGAGCTGGAGTTACGTGTTCACATTTTTCCTTTTATCATTCTGTTGGCAGAGACACAACAAATTATGATGGAGAAATAGAGGCTATATACATTGCTCTCCGACAATTATTAAATCTTCCCTTAAATAAATTTAACAAGGCAGTAATTCTTTCAGATTCTAAAGCTGCAATTCAGGGAATATGTTCAAATACTACAAAGAAGTCAACAAAAATTAGAGAATGCTACAAAATGTTAACACAACTCCAAAAAGTTAATAAGACTGTTCATCTCCAATGGATTCCAGCACACTGTGGAGTCATGGGGAATGAAGCTGCAGACTCACTTACAAAGAAAGGCACAACAATAAAACAAAAGTCTAAATTCAATTTCTCATATTCCTCAATAAAACGCTTGATCATTAAACAATTTTCTCATTCATACCTACAAGAAATAGAAACAAATGCCAAAGATAAAAGATGGATTACACTACTTTCCAACCCAGATATAATCCCCCAGAGACCAAGGAAAACAGCGGTTGCAGCCTTCCGACTACTGACAAATTACGACTGCTTAGCAAGTCATCTCTACAGAATAGGTATCTCAGCTTCACCAATATGTGTTCTGTGTAACGATCCAGCAGAAATGAACAAAGACCACTTGAAGACCTGTGAAGCATTAAGATCAGAAGAAACTACAGTTCAAAAGTATTGGAAAGCACGAATGCTAATGGCTTCATTGCTAGTGCTTCAACGCACTAGAAAACAACAACTTTCCATAAAAAAGAAACACTCTTCCCATGAAGGCATAAATGTAGGAGTAGATGTCCTACGTGTCACATTACATTCTACAGGTGACATGATGTTTACGAAAACAAACCACAACAGACGAGACAGCACTGCTGTCCACTTCCATGTCATGCTTCAAACTGAAATGGCATGGCACTCGTGGCAGTGCACAGTGCTACGTAATTTGCTCTAGCACAAAATCCATCTACTTGGTGGCCGCTGGCATAGAGGGAGATCCCCCAGGAACATATTTTGAACCTTTTTGTTTCCATGCCACGGTGTTTAGCAGCTCTAATTGCAGTGTGTGGAGGCTACACCAAATACTGGATGTTCAGGTTCAAAGATTTTACAGATTTGTAAAATTAATCATTATTCCTGGTATTGCAAATTTCACAAATAGTGGTGTATGTGAGTAGGTAACTTTTTTGTTTAAGTTTTTATGCTATGTGTGTTAAAATAACTTATACAACAAACAGTACAGTACTATATTTACTGGATTTCATGCCAGCCACATTGCTGACAGCAACCAGCCTTGCCAGCCACCATATGCCACAAAACTGGTCCTACCAAGGATTGTTCACACTGTATGTCATTATGAAAATGCATCCAGACCACAAAATTGCACAAAATCAAGCTAAATATCCACTATAATACTAATAAAAATTCTTTATAGCTTAGTGACACACAAAAAGCAAATAACTCCAATGAATTTAAAGCAATGTATCTATGAAAATAAAAAAAAATCCATACTTTTGTTCTGATTGCTTTGAATTGTTTTCCAAACACTCAGTATATAAAATACATAGTATACAACACAAAATGTTAATGTCCTAGGTCCACAAAGCCAATGATAAGTGTATAACAGTTAACACCATTGCCAAGATTGCCAATATGACTACTGTAATTAAAGCTGGGGTATAAATACATAGAACAATACAAAGGTAAATAAATAAAAAATTAAAAGCATTAACATTTTAAGGGTTAACGTTTTCATTGTTTAGGAAAAATGAAATCAGTCCACTAGATTTGGATTTCAAGATTTACAAACCATTGTGAACAATTTTTTTTAATATTTGTACATACCAAGTAGATTAACTTTTCAAATGCTAATTTATATTTACAGTAAGAGCTCACAGAAGTGCAAAATGGTATCATTTTAAAGTTACATACAAAATTTACCCTGAAAACCTTTCTGCAGTGTTTGAAGATTCACAGTAACCTAAGCTTTGGACTCTTTCTGAAACAAAAAAATCAGATGTGTTGCACTCACATGATCTCTATTTTTGTACCACTCCTACAAACTCTTATTCCTCTGTCTTCTTCATGTTAGTCAAGATAATCATTTGCAAAAATTACCTTATTACTGATTTTCATGTAGGTGCAAGGGGATTATGGGAATACAGTAGGCTTTGAGCAATAGTCAAATCTTTTAAAGCTTTGAAATTTCATTACTTCTAAATAGCCAAAGAGATAAAAAAATGAGTAATGACCTTCAATTTCAGAGAAGTTTAAGTATTGCAAAACTCACACCAATAACAAGGAATATCTCTGAAATGGTTCATTCCACAAAAAATGGATTTGGACATAACTTGTGTATTTTAACAAGATCTACATCTTTATTAGTAAGATTTGGTCTAGCTCTTACAGTTTACCAGCTATGCAAAAGTCGACTGTTGCCAGAAAATTCCAAATCTGTATTTCATTTGCCATAAAAATGTCTTAAACATATGGCATTTTAATCAAAATTGTTAGTCATTTTTGAGAATATCAAAATTTTCAAAGAATATCCATGGAAAGAGTAGTTTAGGGTGGAGGAATTTTCTTTAAAATCTTTGTGTTGCATTCTTGAAAGATATTAAACTTAAATACCAACTTCGGTTTTTAACCAGCTGTTTATTTTTGAGTGATGCTGTTCACAGGCAGACACACACACTTGCAGGCATGCACACGCACCCCCCCCCCAACACAAACACACACACACACACACACACACACGTTTTTCTCAAAATGCTTTCCTTTTGGATTCAGGGGGTCTCGAATCAAATAATGAATCAAACATGATACAATTATCAGATTACAACATACATTATGAAAGTAAACAGCCCTTCCTAGGTCTTATAATAGATCAAAAGCTTACATGGTCAGAACACATTCAATATATCAATGGAAAAATCAGTAAATCGTTGTATTTACTTAGGCACTTTTCCAGTCTTCTTGAAGAGAAAGAATTAAAAATGATCTACTATGGTGTCTTATACCCTCATTTGCTGTATGGAATTGAGATTTGGGGTTGCAGTGCAAAAATATATATGGAGAGAATATTGAAACTGCAAAAGAAGGCAATTAGAATAATATATAAATTAAACTATACTGACTCATGTAAGCAATACTTTAGGGGAAAGCAAATCCTTACAGTATTCTCATTATATGTATATAGGGTAGTTATTTATGTGTGGAGGAAGGATAATCTAAGGAACAGTGACATACATCACTATAACACTCGAAACAATAGTGATTTTTTCAGACAGGGTTTTGGAATGAATTGTAGCATTAAAGATCCAAATGTAATGGGAATAATACTGTACAATAAGTTACCAAATTATATTAAACAAGCTAAATCCAATAATGGTTTTAAGAAGGAGCTCAGAAATTACTTAATAAACAAGGCCTTGTATACTATGCATGAATTGTAAATATAGTGATAAGATATTAATTGTAAATGCAAATTGTAGATATGTAATTTGAATAATTGTAATGAAAGTGTACATATGTAATTGAACTGACAATGTCAGAAACTACTTGTAGTCCTACT
>CM060962.1:217380154-217465154 GCA_030765045.1 Tenodera sinensis | reverse complement strand
ACTGAAGCAGGGCTGGAAGGTTGTCACTACAACAGATCAAAAAGAGGATGGTTTGATAAACTAATTTTTGAAGATTGGTTTTTCAACCTTGTTCTTCCAAGGCTCAAGAAACAAGATGGCTTAATAGTATTGATGGGTGACAATTTTCCACTCACATCAATCCAGATGTCATTACAGCATGCAAAGAAGATCAAATTAACTTTATGTATCTTCCACCTTCTTTTACACACTTAACTCAGACTCTGGTTGTTGCTTACTTCCACCCAATGAAGACTGCATGGAGGAAAATGCTGCTTGATTGGCGAAAAACGTCAGAAGGAGAAAGATTTGGCACCTTGCCAAAGGATATGTTTGCCTGATTACTGAACCCTCTTTTCAGTGACATTTTGTGTAATAAAAGCCAAAATCTAGCCTCTGGATTCAAGAAATGTGGAATTGATCCATTCAATAAAAATGATGTGTTGCTAAGCTTGCCTAAAAAATGTCCAATAAGTCCTGTAGAGGTAATGCATTTATGCAACTTTTGCTACAGAAACAATCTGTAAATATAGATAGCAAACCTGGACTGACAAAACAAAGGAAAATTAGTGTAGAACCAGGCAAAAGTTTTTCTCCAGATGATCTCAAACAAATCTCTCCTCCTGGAACTCCCACTTCTGATGCTGGGAAACAAAGAGACGAGGGAGATCTAAAAAGATTATTCTTGAGTTTGATGATTCAGATGCTACAGATACTAGGTAGATTCAGTGTACAACTGACGACGACAGTTTTGAGGATGATCCAGAACATTTTGAGGTGTCAAGTAATGAAGAAACTATGGAAATGACAGCACTTCAATGGCAACAACATCTAATGAAGGAAGGTGTACAAGCAAGGATGATGCCTGGAAGGAAGATTTGCTTATAAATAACTGTGTTGCAGCTGTGTATTATGGAGAGCTGTATCCTGGAAGAATAGTTTTAATGCCAAAAGATAATGAGGTAGGTCCATCTGTAAAGTGCATGGAAAAGCTTAAAAAGTGTTTGAAATGGCTAGAAAAAGAGGATATCATAACATAAAGTTAGGGAGATATCAAAATGAAAACCATGGAGCTTAAACCAATATCAAAAGTGATTATTTTTTGCTTCCTGAACTGGATAATTTTGTTAATCTCTAGTATTATACCAAACAATTTTGTAAACTCATTGTATTTTGTTCCTAATGCATATAAATTTTCATTAAGTAATGGAGTTCTAAGAAGATTTCTCTTTATTGATCTCTTTGTATACCCCCTGAAGTTCATCTCCAAAGTGTAACACTGTTCCATCATTAAATATATTGACTTCTTTATGAAATGTTATGTTTGGGTCAAAGAAACCCCAAGGATGTGCAACTTTGGCCCAATGTTTTAAAGATTGAAAAATGTACCTATTTATCACCAGCAGTGTCTGCGACCACATTGGATTTTCTCTTGGAAATCTACAACTTACTGAAACAAACAGTATTACTGCTGGATTACAAGTAATGAACTGAGATAATTGTTCTTGTTAAAAACTATGACAAATGTGCCAAAGTATTTCCATTTTACAATACCCAGTTATGCAAAGTTCAGCTAGAACTCATAGGCTATTAACAGAAAATATAATGTATAAATTTTATTTTTCATGCAAATTATAAAGCACAGTATACTATACTATATACTAATAAACATAATTAGAGTCACTTTTGAGAAAATAAAGGAACAGCTTAAATTGTTACAGGAAGCACACAAGTAGATATTCCAAAAAAAAGAAATATCCAGTTTGTTCACTAGCTAAAGGTCCCTGGCTGGAATACAGCAAGCCACTACATTAGTTAACACTTCCCAATAAACACTGATATCGTGAGCAGCAGTTCTGCTTCTAATCGCATTTACAACAATGTTGCCAAACTTCGAATGCATATTCTTGCCAGATTAAAGCAAAGAAATCGCTCAAAATAGCACAATTAAATGTTATTTTTAGTTTATGCAGTATATTTAGCTTATAAAATGTAAACAATGTCTTCAACTACTCTGTCCTTCTGCCACTGATCATTTTCTGCCTTTTCTACATTTTTAAAAACACTGCCAGTCTGTTTCAGTCTTATGTGATATATCCTAGAGTGTTATATTGTGCAATTCCTGTAAGAATAAGTCAGCTGTTGCACTTCTTTAAGTATTCATTTTACCTTGGCCCAAACTAGTCCTATGGGATTGGAATCACAGATGTATGGGGCAAGTAAATGACAGTGTAGCCCAATAAAACCAAAATAACCAATAATGTTATAACAATTGAGGAAGAACTCAGTCTAACAACTTCTCATTCCCTCGTGCAGGATCAAAGAATGAAGTATTAAAATTTCAGTCAGTTAGTAGTATAGTAATTGTTCCTGAAAGTACAGGTAATGTAAGAAATAGAAGAAAGGTGGTAATACCTTTAAGAGCCTCTTTAGGTTTGTTTGATTCAATCATCCTATAAAGATCTGCTTTACACATATAACTGTCACTCTGAAACCCTTTGTTCTACAACCACAATATCATAGTGGATTTCAGAACACTCCTGGATGAAGGATTATCTGCTTCTACATCACTTTTACCACTACTTCCAACACAAAACTAGTGACAAGTACGATTTTACAATTGAAATTAAGAGAAATTAGCTGCGAATAAACATAGCGTGAATAATACTGGAGGTAAGTTGGCAACATGACCAGCATAACAACAATTACGTGGATATTTACAAAACCAAGGTTACACTGCATGGAACATCTCTCCCCTGCCCCTCATTCCCCTTAGACCATGAGGTGGTGAACAGAGAGTATATACACATCTAAATGTGTGTGTATGCACACAAGAGAGAGAGACTGTGTTTCAGAAATACTCTTACAAAACTAACAAAAGAAAATCCATATAAACATTTGTCTAGAAATGCTTTGGTTTTGAGTAATTAATGAAGGTTTTGCAAAACAAAAACCAAAGCCCATTAAACACAATGTCAACCTACAAATTCATGATAAAAATTAAAAAATTCCTCCTCTACTCAATATGCATATACTCCTTGAATCATGGACTGTCGTACTCTTTCAAATACCCCAACACAAAGTCAAATGGCTTTGCAGGCTTCTATGGTACATTGATGAACTGTCTCTGCATCAGAAATGTCCACTGCATAAACCAATTGTTTTAGGTGGCCCATAAATAAAAATCGAATGGACTGAGGTCAGCGAAACATGCAGGCCATGGAACTGGTTCTTGGCTGCCTAACCATCTTTCATGGCAGATATTAGCATTCCAGATAAAATGTGATGGAACATGTTTCTTTTTATTTCCAAGGGCACATCGTGTAGTAAGGCTGGAGGCTTGTTCTGAAGATGGCTCCTGTAGATAGTAATTACTATAACATCTGCTAAGAGAACATAATAATGGACTAGATAGTTACCTACAATTCCAGCCCATATATTAATCTTACACTGATGTTGGTTTCTAGCCTGAGATGTACTAAGAGGATTATCACCCATCCACAAATGTGGGTCATGAAAGTTTACTATTTTGCCTCTTCCAGGTATTACCTAATTTGTAAACAAGAAGAGACAAACATTTGATGAGCACCAATATAATAAATAATGTAGACCACAGGCTTCTCTTATCTTAAATATGTGGTGTAAATTGTTGAAACACAGACTGCAGTTTGTCAGCTCTTGCTGATATTCTCAAGGTCGACCTTGCTACGGTCGTTATGTTGTTGTTGTAGTGTTTAACGCCACTTTTACTACTACGGCACCGCAGGCGGTGACACTGATGACACAGGGAATGAAGATGGAGCACTGGTGGAATGAGATGGCGGGGGAAACCGGAGCACCCGGAGAAAACCTGCCCTGACGCCGCTTCATCCACCACGAATACCACATGCGGGTCCCTGGGATCGAACCCGGGCCGCCTAGGTGGTAGGCGAGCGCGCTAAGGTCGTTATGTGCTGTGATGTCACCGTTACCAACCTCTGAATACAAAGCAAGCTTGTTAACAGAATCAATCAGCAGTATTTTGAAATTCATAGTGCAGTCCCTATTTTTCAAAATAAATTATAGCTTAAAAAAAAAAAACGCTTTTATAATAAACCAAACTAAAAAGTGGAAAATAATTTTAAGTATGAAGAGTTTGTTCTATATCAATATAAAGTAAAGTAGTTCATTATTTTTCAAAATGTTGTAACAAGTTTAAAATAAAAACTAATTTATATTAACAAAAGAATACATTTTATTGTAAAAAAGCGTGGGGTGTCCGATATCCAATGCTATAAGTAGTTACATTGATAAAAGTAACCTGAAAAGCACCCCATGTCTTTTTACAATAAAATTTATTATTTTGTTAATATAAATTAGTTTTTATTTTAAACTTGTTACAACATTTTGAAATTTAATGAACTAGTGACTTTATATCGATATAGAACAAACTCTTCATACTTAAAATTATTTTCCACTTTTTAGTTCGGTTTGTTATAAAAACACCAACAGTAAGTTTGTTGGCATAAATAAATAATAATTACCATGTGAAGGTTATTTAATCCTGGGATATAAAGTACTTGCAATAGTAAGTCACCATTGGGGTAATTGTTTCTGATGTGAGACTGCCTTTGTGGTTTACCAGGAGAAATACGAACTGGCTTGAGAATTTAATGTCATTCTGGCAGTTTGTCACAATAGCTCAGTGGTAGAGCGTCCGCCCGGCAAGCGGAAGGTCTGTGGTTCAAATCCCAGTTGTGGCATTGAATTTTTAAGTTCCGGTTCTACCTCTTAAACTTTGCCCACACACGGCTTGTGTGTTTAAAAACACCAACAGTAAGTTTGTTGGCATAAATAAATAATAATTACCATGTGAAGGTTATTTAATCCTGGGATATAAAGTACTTGCAATAGTAAGTCACCATTGGGGTAATTGTTTCTGATGTGAGACTGCCTTTGTGGTTTACCAGGAGAAATACGAACTGGCTTGAGAATTTAATGTCATTCTGGCAGTTTGTCACAATAGCTCAGTGGTAGAGCGTCCGCCCGGCAAGCGGAAGGTCTGTGGTTCAAATCCCAGTTGTGGCATTGAATTTTTAAGTTCCGGTTCTACCTCTTAAACTTTGCCCACACACGGCTTGTGTGTTTAAAAACACCAACAGTAAGTTTGTTGGCATAAATAAATAATAATTACCATGTGAAGGTTATTTAATCCTGGGATATAAAGTACTTGCAATAGTAAGTCACCATTGGGGTAATTGTTTCTGATGTGAGACTGCCTTTGTGGTTTACCAGGAGAAATACGAACTGGCTTGAGAATTTAATGTCATTCTGGCAGTTTGTCACAATAGCTCAGTGGTAGAGCGTCCGCCCGGCAAGCGGAAGGTCTGTGGTTCAAATCCCAGTTGTGGCATTGAATTTTTAAGTTCCGGTTCTACCTCTTAAACTTTGCCCACACACGGCTTGTGTGTTTAAAAACACCAACAGTAAGTTTGTTGGCATAAATAAATAATAATTAAAGTCACTTGTTTATCCTGTAGTTCCTGCTCAGGATGTTAGGATAAAGTCATGATATTATTGCATTGTCATCAGTCCTTGATATATTTGCAAAATTTCAAGTCAATCAGACAACACAAGTTGGTGAAAATTATGCTACAGTGATAAATTTAGTTGTCACTTTTTATCTTGATGATCATGGTCAGGGTATTAGGAAAAAGTTATGGTATTGTACTGCCATCTATCCTTGAGACGTGAATAAATTTTCAAGTCAATCAGACTGTAAGCTGATGAATATTGTGTCAACAGATCCCGTTACATTGGTAAATGTAGCTAATTAATTTTTTTATGCTAATGATCTTGGCCATGATCGTAGAATAAGGTTATGATATTATTCTATTGTCATCATTCCTTGACACATGTACCAATTTTCAGGCCAATCAGACGACTGTAAGTTGATGAAAATTATGTTGAAATATTCCGTCACATTGATAAATTTAGCTAACTTTTTTATCCTATTGATCCTGATCAGGACAAAATTGTGGTATTATTATATTGCCATCAGTCCTTGAAACCTGTACACATTTTCAAATCAATCTGATGACTGTAAGTTGATGAAAATTACGTTGAAATATTCCGTTACATTGATCAATTTGCCTAGTTAATTTTTTTATCCTGATGATCATGGTCAGGCTCTTAGGACAAAGTCATGATATTATTGTATTGCGATCGGTCCTTGATATGTATGCACATTTTTAAGTGAATCAGTCAACTCTAAGTTGGTGAAATTACGTCAAAAGATTCCGTTACATACAGACAGACAGGCCTACAGACAGACAGACCTACAGACAAACAGACCTACAGAAGACAGACCTGCAGAACTATAGACAGACCTGCAGAATTACAGACCGACAGACAGAGTGACAGACTGACCTACAAAATTAAAATTAAATTATCTCATTGTTTAACGATGCTGTCAATTGCCAGGAATACATCAGCATCCTCGGTGTGTCGGAATTTTGTCCCGCAGGAGTTCTTTTACATGCCAGTAAATCAACTAACATGGAGCTGTCGTTTTTAAGCGATATTATTGCATTGTCATCGGTGCTTGACATGTGTGCAAAATTTCAAGTCAAAAGACCACTCTAAGTGGGTGAAAATTACCTTGAAAGATTCCGTTACACATACACGCACACACGCACGCATGCACGCACGCATGCGCACACGCACACAGGTGCAACTAATATAAAGCGTGTCATGAACATTTTTTCTCAAACCATTAAACCTACGGGTCCATTTATTTTTTTTTGATAATTTAACCTCTGGATTTATTTCATGATTAAATGACCAAAAATGATCTGCCACAGCTGAATTTTTTTGAACAAGAAATTGTGAAAGTGGTTATATACAGTATGTCCAGTGAGTGATGAATCTCCATTTTTCCTTTTTCTTTAACTTTTTCTAGCATAACCATACTACTCACGAACAATATCTGATGAATAGACAGAAAATGATTCCTGAATGAAAGAAATTCCTATGACGACATTTACAAGGTTGAAAAATCATTGTCGTCTCACTCAATGTGATACCCAATTTTCACATTAGTAATGACTGTTTATGAGCTGTTCATCACTTAGCCATTTCTGGCCTTATTGACAGTTGCTTTTAGCCCTTTTCATCACCAAAATTTGGCTTCACTACATGGAATAGACTTGAGAGTCATGTTGCAGTCTTACAGTAACTTGAATGTGCAGAAGGTGGCAGTTCTCTTAAATTTTTGCAGCTTTGTTAAAACTTGTCTTTATTAAGTCAGTCTGGGTGCCTCAGTTAGTTAGATGCTGGCCTGCTGATCCCTAGGTTGCAGATTCACACCCAGCCCAGACCAATTGTTTTTATGTGTACTTAGAAACAACAGCTCCATGTTAGATTTACTGGCATGTAAAAGAACTCTTGTGGGACAAAATTCCAGCACACAGGCAATGCTGATGTGATCCTGACAATTCACAGCATTGTTAGATAACAAAATAATTTTATCTTATCAATTTTTTTTATCTGTATTCAATACATGTGTCAGCATATGATATAAATTATTAAGCCTATATAAGAATATGGCAAAAGATGACAAGGAAATCATTATTGGAGATCTGATTAAGAAACCATTCCATTTCTAATTACACTAGCCTGTGAATTTAAACTTTTTGCTTGTTTCCTAAGGTAAATAATGTGATTCTGTATTATGCTGATGTACTGAAACCAAATTTTAAATCTGTTTACTTCTATCATGTAAAATTTTCTTGTAAAATCACTATATATGTATTGTAGAACTAAGCAAATTTAACCACAAACTTTCCCATTATACTTTTTTATTTTAAATGAAAACAATATATGTTGTTGTTAGCTAATGCTGGATTTTTGACAATGAAGTCATTAATCCTCTGGCTCTCCAATATTGAAGAGAGCAATAGCAGTAAATGTAACCACTTTTTAGAGAGCACCATATTTTTATGTTTTGGCGGTCGCATCGCTCTCTCACAACCCCCAGAATGTCTGGAGGACCACACCTGGCGTTGGTTTACAGGTCTCACCGACCTGACCGGGAGACTTAGAAAACAATATATAATATACAGAACTTCTTGAAATTATGTGTATGGCTATTCATACATGTTACTAAAGTGTTTTTGTTCTGTTTTGTCTTATTTACTTTGCTTTGTTTTGCCTTAGTTACTTACTATTTGAATGTATCACACACATTTTATACCCGTTGCTTCTTAGTTGAGAAAGTCCTTCTGTTCCTTTTTTTTTATATTTGTCTTAAGGTATTTCATGCTTAAACACCCAACAATAGCTGGCAAGCATACTTATGCTCCAGCATTCCTGGTACCTCCTTTCGAACTCCTGCATACTCTTGTGAAATTGTTCACCTTGCTCTTCACTAAAAAATCCTGGATTTTGGGAAAATAATCTAGATGAGGAAACAGGAAATGCATTTTCACACTCGTGTTACAACAAAGTTCTTTATATGCTTCAAGTATGTTAGCCACAATGTCTTGGTAATTGTTGTTACCAAGAAATTTTTAAACAACTTCACAGAAGATATCCATGCTGCTTTCTCCTTTTCATCCATAGTGTTTGTAATGCTGCATAAAACATCAACTTTCTTATATCAGGACCATTAAATATACCTTCTTTTAATTTCATTTTGGTTCAGAGAGAAGTGGGAATTTCTCACATATATACTTGAAGCAGACTCTTCCCTTATTTAAAGCCTTTACAAACTGTTTCATTCAGCCGAGCTTAATGTGGAGAGGTGGCAGCACAACTTTAGGCTTAGTTAGAGCTGACTTCCAAATTTTCTTGGGGTGGCTAATCTTTTTTGGTCTAGTCATTAACTCATGCCCTGCTATCCCATAGGCAAAGAAAACATGGAAATTTGGTAAACTCAGATTGTTGACCCTTCAACACAGTAATAACTTTGAAACTGTCACAAACTTGTCAGTTATCTTCACTGTAATCCACTCACAATAACATCAATTGCAAATTTGCATATGATTCTATGAGGATCACTGAATAGGCAACAGGCACTGAACCAAAAATATTTCTGTTATGTAGGACACCCTTTAAACTTTGCTTCAAGGTATCAATGAATAGTCTCCATTCACTTGGGTCATAGTTTGGAAGCGCAAGTTTTAGAATAGGTTCTTTTGCATTATTGCAGTATACAAGATAGTTATCTTTGTAGAAAAAGGGTTTAAAATCTCTTTGGCATTGTTGGTACCATAGAATGATGTTTCTGTACAAAGCACATTCTTTTCTTGGAGTCTAGAGTCTAACAACTCAGCTAACTCTTTAGAGAGGGCAAGATCCCTCACTAAGTCATTTAATTCACTCTGATTAAAAGACCGATGTTCTGTGGCAGACGATCCTGGTATATAGTCACTGTCACCTTTCATAATTTCTCCCTCTTCTACGTCAGACTCGAATGAAAACTGTTCAAGATTTTCTGGTCGTACAGGGATTGGTATATCTGGCCTATGGGGCACAGGTAAAATGGCTGACCATATGACTGGATACACAATTTGCTTTTTATTTTTAGAATTGTACCCCTTCACATTACATGAACAGAAGTAGCAGTGATTACTATGGTTCCGCTTTCTCTCCAAACCCAAAGATAGCAGCAGTCTTCTGTCGTTGACTCTATGATGAAGTTCTTCAATGCATACTTTACTTTGGTCTCCAAGTTTGATTCCAAAGTAGGCAAGATATGATTTTGTCACAAAATCTGTAATATTATGCCTCTGCTTAGGCAATGTGTATTTCCCACATATATCACAAAAGTTGTCTGGATCACTTATACAAGAGTGATGTATAATACTTTCATATTGCACTAATATATCACAACATTCTATTCCATCATAAAGCCTGAAACTGATTTTATTTCCAGATAAAACACAGGTCAATGAAATGTGAGAGGAATTGGACCAGATATGTATATGCTCATGAAGGTAAGATAAGAGTGCATCTATCACCAAAGAGCGGCCAACATTTATCTATCTCCCACAAATAAACATACATTCATGATAAGGTAGCACATTATCTCACTCTAAATTCCTTATATGCTCGCAACTCGTATCAGATAAGAAACATCTGGTGCCTTCAGTTTTTAATATGAACAACCTTAAAAGTATTTTAAATATATTTTGTTTTCAAATCCTGACATAATAAAACTACACTTGTTAAAGCATTGCTATATATAAAGATGTTATAAGTTCCTATAAACATAAGAAAATTACGCTATAAGGGAAAAAAATGAAAAAATGGTGTATGAGCTGTATGATAGGAACTTTCTGGCTTTGAATTTGTTTTCGGCTGGCCCTGTAGCACAGTTAGTTGGTAGAACACCTGCCTGCTGTGCAAGGGGTCCCGGGTAGAAATTTTTCTCCAGCCAGTATTATTCCTCATCCTTCCCTGAGTCTGGAAGTATAATGGCGGCCCCGTGGCTGAGTGGTTAGACCTCTAGGTGGGACCCGCATGTGGTATTCATGGTGGACGAAGCGGCATCTGGGCATGTTTTCTCTCGGTTCTCCTGTTTCCCCCACCATTCATTCCACCAATTGCTCCATTATCACCCTTCCAATCATCCATTTTGCCTGCATTTCATATTGTCCTCTTCCTCACTATCATACCTGGTGCTTCCAGGTCTTCACTCTGTCTGGTCCAGAGGTTCCTCTGCTCCCCAATAGGAGTCTGACCCTAGGCTGGCTTGTAAGTCCTAGGGGGTGTAAGTCCTACATAAGGGGAGGGTAACCAGGGAAAGAAAGAATGAAAAATTTGATTTCAGCATGCTAAACATACCCCAAAAACATTCAAACTTTAGAGGCAGGAATTTCATCACAGGCTAGTGCTACTTTCAGAAAAACAAGATAATTGGAAATGGTCAACTTTGCCCTTCTTGTTGGTCTGGGTGCCTCAGTTGGATTGACGCTGGCCTACTGATCCCAAGGTCACGGGTTAAAATCTGATCCAGACCCATGGTTTTTAAGTATACTTAAAAATGACAGTTCCATGTCAGCATCATTAAACAAAAAATAAGTTTACCCTTCTTTGACTACTTTATCCAATAAACACAGGGATAAGATTCAGGAGTATGTAACGCTTTTTAGAACTTCACAATATGGTAAAAAGCAGCTGAATGGCAGGTTGCAGCAGTTCTTGGCCCTGTCTGTTATTCAATGTCCACAGAACAAACATATGGACCAAACATGATTTTAGCAAATCAAGGAAACTGAAGCTATTAACAGTGAAGCAACAAGATTCTAAAGTAAGAACAAATTAGAAACAAAATTTGCAAAATAACTTGCAATATTACTAAGATAAGTGAATCTTTTAGTTTCTAATTTGTTCTTACTTTAGAATTATTTTAGCAATTTGAATATGTTATCATTTACTATGGTAAGACATGAGAAACTTCTTGTCCATATTAGGACCAATTTCCAACTTTTCAGCATTTGGACTAACAAGCAGTTAAATCGGTAAACAAAAATGTCTGTTCAACTTCATAAATAGGCTGTGGCAAAAACCAGGCAAATTTTAAAAAGACTGATAGATTGCATGTGCTTTCTGAACTAAGTAAGATCTCCCATTTAAGGGTTACAGTGAGAATGTAGAATTCTTAGAGGAAATTATGTAGAATTCTTAGTGCTCTTAGTGATCATGATGTTATGCTTGGAAACCACCTTAGGGAAAGTAGAGTTTTTCATATGACATCACCTACAGTTCAAAATGGTCTAATAAATTGTATTTCAAAACTGACGGTAGATGCTATCAAACAGGAAATAGCTGAATCTATAAATTCATTTCAGCTCTTGTAGATAAGATGACAGATTCTATTAATAAGTCACAATTGTCTATGCACCTGAGATATGTGAGCAAAACATTGGAACCCCAAAAATGATTTATTTGTGTTTGTGATGTAAGTGCAGAGCGATCTGCTTAGACTTTATGAAAACATGTCAAAATTTCCTTGGAGTTTGATTATGAATTAAAATTTGTTGGAAAGACCATTGATGGAGCTGCAATCACTGCAGGGCAGATAACAGGGCCATAAACTCGGGTACAGGAAATAGGTCCTTCAGCTACAATTATCCATTGTTATAGCCATATTTTAAATTTAGTATTATAGCAGTCTTCTTCTGCAATTAGAGACTATGCATATTTTTAAAATGCTCTCTGGAATAGCTGCATTTCTTTTAACAACATCCACAACTCCTATCCTTAAACAGTTCATAGAGAACTGTTTATGTCCTTAAAAGTTCATAGAGGAAAACAAAAAATACCTCAAGTTGCTCCTAGACATTGGAATTTCTGTTCAAGATGCATGATCGCAGTTCATGGAATGAGTTCATGTTTTCTGAGCACTTATACATAACTGTAAAGATTGGGATTCTTTATGTATATCTCAAGCACACAGATTTATTAATCTTTTGTCAACTGTTGTGAGCTGTTCTCTTGTGGAGATTTTCTCAAAATTATTTTGCCCTTCAGACATACTTTTCAATGTACTTCAAAAGAAAACCCTTCATATGTAATATATATTTATCTATTTTCCAATGGAGAGAAATGACGCTCACATCATCTCTCTAGCTTCCCAGTACAAGCTAACAAGACCTTTAGTTTGTTGTGTAGTTGGGTTTAAAGATGTACAAACTAGAAGGTGTTGTTTGTCCATGATTAGTTCTGGATCTCTGCATAAAACACATCTGTCTGATTGATATATGTGTATCCTGTATAGCTGCTGAGTCAGGCAGTCATGATATGAGCCTAAATTTTGCTACTGCTTCCTTGTGGCCATTATATTTTACTTCCATATATAGTTTGTTAGTTTTTTTCCCATGACTTCCATCTGAAAGCTATAAGATTTTCTTTCTGGTTTTCCATGTGGAATGCTTTCTTGATTTCTTCAAATTTTCTGCCGGTATATTATCATCACTGAACTGTATGTTGTGTTCTCAAGATGTAGAAATGGATAGAGAACATCTACTACATTGTACAGTCGACGCAATTGAAATCTTTACATTGTTAACGTAAGGAAAATCTTTATGTAGACAATGTGCTCAGTTTGTTCTTCTGCCACCACTATACAAAGGAGCGGTGGAGCCACAAATCACATGATTCTTGAGTGCACAGTAGCAACTTGCTTCTGATAACAGGCCAGGTCTCAGTCAGTCTCTGGTATTTGTACAGAGTGTTCTCTTTCCAGTTTGTCATCATCATTAAATTTTTAACCTGAGTGCCATTTTTAAAGCTGTGTATTTCTGATTATAATTCAAATAATGGGATGCAAGAAGCTCACTTCTGAGGAGAAGACTCGTGCTTTAACTCTATTGGAAGTTGGTACCTCTCTGATTCATGTAGCCGCCGATCTAAGAGTTTCAAGACAAGCTATTTATGACCTAAAAACAGCAGCAGCATGTTTTCCACCTGGCGCCACACCAAGACGACAAATGGGCTCAGGTAGTAAAAGAAAGACTTCAACAAGAACTGATGACCTGCTAAAACGTGAAGTGATGGCTGATCCATGGATTACAGTGGCAGGATTAAAGAAGAAACACCCAGATCTTCTCAACAATGCTGCAATAAGGACCATTCAGCATCGACTTCAAAAAGACTTAGGTTTACCAAGTCGGTGTGCAGCAAAGAAGCCTCTTCTGACTGAAGCTATGAAGAAGAAAAGGATAAACTTTTGCATGATGTATCAGCACTGGACATCAGAGGACTGGCGCAAAGTAATGTTTTCTGATGAAAGCACTTTCAAACTAATCCGAGGAAAGTCCAAAATGGTGAGGAGGCCAAAAAATGTGTCATGATATTGAGACAGGATGGTGTAAGACCCCAAAAGAAAATTGTTTATGTGAATATTTGTTAAGAGTGTAATTTGTTTTTGTTGTTGGTATGAGTTGGTTAGATGACGAAAATGTGTTACTAATGTTCATTGTTACAAACAATTAAGTTTATTTAAAGACGTCATAAATATTTCCATGTTTAATTTTAATATATATGTATAAATAAAATAATTATATGTGTTCAATATTGAAAGCGAAGGGAGAATGGCTAAGGATCGCTTCTCTAACAATTCGGGAACTATTTGATGAACGCATACGTGGTTGTACACATGACAGTCGGAATCCTAGACTCGCAACCAAAAGAATTTGTTAATGGCGTCCGTGTCTTTGGTATATATGGACGCATTTTTATGTGTGCGCGTCATAAAATAGTGAAAGTAAAATTACTGAGTGTTTAAAGACCGTTAATTTGAGTAAAATAAGTGAAACATTAGCTAACTTTAACAAGTTAGTTAATACGAAGTGTGCAATTAAATGAAAGGACGTAAAATAGACGAAGTGTAAAGGGATACAAAACACATTTAGCGAAATATCGCTAAATTTTCAGACATTAAATCTCGGCGATGCTAGGGAAGTCGATCCACTGAAATAAAAGACTTACTACTGTGATACGATTTAAATACTCTGAACAAGAAGGTGCGAATACAATATTTCACTAAAGTTAACCCCGAGTGTATGTTCATTCCATCCAGTACCACGACCCGAGATAACGAAGGAGTCAAAAGCTCATCACAATCACCATCGAACATTACAAAAACAGCACCAAATGGCTTGCCCAAACGTGGAGCACGAATTTCGGGTGGAATGAAAATCTACGGGAAATGAACTTACGTGAAATACCAAGTGACGCCAAATCTTCGCGCCAAAAAGGTAGAAGACGCCATTAGACAATCCTTTGAGATTGGAATTCAACGAAGGAAGTGCCTAAAAACGCCGATGAACGGATAATCAACGCGGAAAAACATCAGAGATCGCCTAGCGAAGTCAACCGCCCAGGGGATGCACGTAACGAGACCAATCGACGAGAAAAAGTAGGACCAACAATTTTTATTTTTATATTCATTTCATTTTTATGTTGCTGCGAAGTGGCAAAATAGTAGGACTTTTAAGCCAAAGTGAACTGAATAAAAAAACGAGAATGTCGCGAAAAGAGAGAGCAAGGAACAGGAATAGGGGAAGGGGCATATAAGACTAGTTATGAGATAGAACATTATAAAAAAGAAATGAGTCAGAAAATGGAGGGAGTGAGACAGGACATAGAAGAAAATTTAGGTCAGAAACTAGAACAGAATAGGGAAGAGATAGGTCAGAGAATGGAACAAAATAAGTTGGAATTAAAACAGGACATAGAACAAAGCTTAGGTCAGAAACTAGAACAGAATAAGGAAGAGATAGGTCAGAAAATGGAGGAAGTGAGACAGGAGTTAGAACAGAAAATAGAATTTAATAGGAAAGAATTGGAGCTAGATTTGGGAAAGAGAATAGAATTAGGAAGACAGGAGTGTAAAGAAAATATGAAAGTAATGGAGACTAATTTGAAATTGGTACATAAAAACATAAATGAGACAAAGGAAGCTTTAGAAGCTAGGATAGAAATCGTAGGTGATAGAATGGGAAGAATAGAATCAGAAATGAGAGAAAATAAGATTGTATCAGAAGGAGAAATTGGTAGATGTAAAGATGAAATAATAGAATGTAATGCAAGTGTAGACTGTAAGATTACAAATGTAAAAGTAGAAATAACTGAGGAATTAAGGAAAGAAATTGAGGTAGTAAAGAAAGGAATTATTAATGAAACTGTAGAACAAATTGTCATTCCTAAAATTAAGACTATGGCTGATGTAGTACAATCACAACAAGATGCTATGAATGATATGAAACAAAGTCACTTAGAAATGAAGAATGATTTAAAATCAATTTGTGAAGAAATGAGAAAAGGAAAAGAAAGTTTAGCGAATGTAAATGATGATGTGTATGCACTACAAAGGCAAAATGATGATTTAGATGTAAGTGGTGTATAAGATGAAAGTTATTTGAATAATGTGCAAAATGTTGACTCACCATATAGAGAAAGGGGTTCACAATTAAACAATGACACAACACACAGCACATGCACCAACAGCATACTACATGAAATCACACCACCTACATTTGACGAGGAGAAGGGAGACGATCCAAAATTCTTTGTTAAGGAGATGGAAGAGTATTTTAAAGTGAAAAGGATACCAAATGACCTTAGGATGATGATAGTCAAGAAAAGCTTAAAAAACAAAGCATTACAATGGCTAAGGTTAACACTAGCTGGTCATGAATCGTATAGCTCATTCAGAAATCTATTCCTATCAAGGTATTGGGGGCCAGCTAAGCAAAACCAGACTAGGGTAGAGCTAGCAACAGGAAGATATGATCCGACCAAAGGGTTATGGCTAGTCGATTATTTTATGAAAGTAGCCAACAAAGGGAAGCTATTAGACCCTAACCTGTCGGAAGCAGAGTTAATTACCAGCATAACAAGACATTTCCCAGACACAGTGAGAACAGGGTTAATTTGAAAGGTAGAACTGGAACTTAAAAATTCAATGCCACAACTGGGATTTGAACCACAGACCTTCCGCTTACCGGGCGGATGCTCTAACCACTGAGCTATTGTGACAAACTGCCAGAATGGCATTAAATTTTCAAACCTTTCAAACTTTGCCCACACACGGCTTGTGTGTTTAAAAACACCAACAGTAAGTTTGTTGGCATAAATAAATAATAATTACAGGGTTAATTGTTCCGAGGCCAGTAGATTTTGCAGACATGATAGAATTACTGACAGCCTTCGAAACGCAAAATGGTTGGCCTAATGAGCATAGACATAGGAACGGTCACCCAAACTCACCTATCTTAAACAGGAGCGTGACTACAAACAACCAGAATGAGAGAGAAGATAGAAATACTAGGAGCACCCATGACAGGGGGAGAGGGGCACACCATTTCCCACAACCACACAATCATGGCGAAAGGATGGAGAACACGAGACAGCGGTACCACGACACGATACCAAGGGGTGAATCAAGACACCAAACATATACATATGATCGTGGAAGACCAGGAGACCGTACCCATCAAGTGAATCACATACGATTCTGTAGAGAGTACTTGAACAACCGAAGACTGCCATGCAACAGGGGTTCACACCACAGGGGCAGAAAACAATGGAACACTGGCAACATAAGACAGCAGGAAATAGCTGGAAACATGCCAAATAGGGCAGATGTTGCACAGAATACAGAAATAACAACCACCACCAACACACAGGGAAATTACCACAACTAAGTTTGCCCCATTCGAGTGGATGACCAACAAAACCTAAGCAATTGACAATTGACATCGACACCATGATGGCTGCACAAAGAGAAAATGGAACTACTGTATACTGCACTGCTGGTCATAACAAAACAGCTGGGCGACCATACATATGAGCTACAGAATACAAATGGCAAGTTGGTAGGAAGATACCATAAAAACAAATTAAAACCATACAAAGAAAGGACCAAATAGTCTTTGCCAACAAACATGTAAGGCAGGAACAGTAGAGATTATGAAAAATAATAATTTTAATGGGTTTCTTATAGAAAATTATATACAGGTTGGAAAATACAACAAGAAAGAAAATCAACATAGTCATTGGCTGTAATGACCACCAAGAGCATTGTCAACAAGGTCAGATGAGAATACTGATTGTCATTAGAGAAGTGAATTATAGACGACGAAAAAAAAAAATGTGTTTTTGACATAAGGATGTCAGGGACAAAAATAAAAAGGAATCAATTGTGGTGACAAAGAGAAAATGTTTTTGACACAAGGGTGTCGAGGGTGAATTAAGAAGAAAAATAATATAGTTGCAGAATAATAAATATAGAAGTTTTCTCTTATAGAGATAAGAGATAAAGAGGTGACAATTAGTGAAGTAAGAAAAACCATAGTCAGAAAAGCAATGCCCATGAATTAAGATGGATATAGCCAATGTTAAGCTTGAAGAAATGTCGAACTAAAAAATAGTGAATAAGAACCCAATGTCACAATACCATCATTAGTAACATCAGAATTTAAGAATTGACTCAACGACCTGCCCATACATAATAAACTTGCAAGACAGAGGACAAAGAACTGAATAAAATTGCCATAAATATGATCATAATCATTAGCTCAAGATTTTTATCCTGTTTTTCTCTCCTCATAACAAGGAACATAAGTCAAAAGGCACACAATAAACCATGATACACTTAAAAAATATTTGTGTCAATGTCAAATGTAAAAACTTAGGAATATTCTTGGTGTTGTATTGTGTAGTAACTGAATATGTAAAATTGTAAAGACATGCTGAGTCATGCCAAAATAAAAGACAAAAACATACAGCAAAGAAGACTGTAAGGAAAAAAGGGTATTGTACAAAGTATTAAGTATTAGAGGAATAGGGAGAAGTGTTGTGTTGTGTTTCAAGATTGTAAATGAAGGTGACAACTTGAAAAACAAAACAAGGGGCATGTGAGACAGGATATTGTAAGACCCCAAAAGAAAATTGTTTATGTGAATATTTGTTAAGAGTGTAATTTATTTTTGTTGTTGGTATGAGTTGGTTAAATGACGAAAATATGTTACTAATGTTCATTGTTACAAACAATTAAGTTTATTTAAAGACGCCATAAATATTTCCATATTTAATTTTAATATATATGTATAAATAAAAGAATTATATGTGTTCAATATTGAAAGCGAAGGGAGAATGGCTAAGGATCGCTTCCCTAACAATGCGGGAACTATTTGATGAATGCATACACAGATGTACACATGGCAGTCGGAATCCTAGACTCGCAACCAAAAGAATTTGTTAATGGCGTCTGTGTCTTTGGTATAGATGGACGCATTTTTATGTATGCGCATCATAAAATAGTGAAAGTAAAATTACTAAGTGTTTAAAGACCGTTAATTTGACTAAAATAAGTGAAAAATTAGCTAACTTTAACAAGTTAGTTAATACGAAGTGTGCAATTAAATGAAAGGACGTAAAACAGACGAAGTGTAAAGGGATAGAAAACACATTTGGCAAAATATTGCTAAATTTTCAGACATTAAATCTCGGCGATGCTAGGGAAGTCGATCCACTGAAATAAAAGACTTACTACTGTGATACGATTTAAATACTCTGAACAAGAAGGTGCGAATAAAATATTTCACTAAAGTTAACCCCGAGTGTATGTTCATTCCATCCAGTACCACGACCCGAGATAACGAAAGAGTCAAAAGCTTATCACAATCACCATTGAAAATTATAAAAACAGCACCAATATGATCAAAAGTTTACTGTCAAAACTGTTAAATATCCAAAAAGTGTGATGGTATGGGGTACTTTTAGTGGCAATTATGGTAGAGGTAGCTTGTACTTTCTCCCAAAGAATATCGAACTATTTAGAAGTGTTACAACAGTATTTGGTCACATTTTTGCTGATTCACTAGTGTCAGTACTTCATGCATGATGGTGCCCCTGAACATAGGACAAAGATGGTTCAGAAGTTCCTGAAAGTTAATAATGTACCTGTACTTGAATGGTCTGGTAACTCTCCTGACCTAAATCCTATAGAAAATGCTTGGAATCAAATGAAAAATAAAATAGAAGAGCTGCAACCATCAAGTATTAAGGAACTACAAAAGTGTTGAAGAAGTTGTGGGTGGAAATGGACAAAAACTCTTTTGAATATCTAGCAGATCCTAGGAGACTGCTGAAAGTGATAAAAGTTGAGGGAAATATGACCAAGTACTAATTGTACGCAGAAGTTAAAAATAAAACCATGTAAAGTGTTCGTTGTTTTTATTACCTTGTAAAGATTTCCATTGCGGTGACTGTATAGCACTCCAAGATTATCAAGTTATGACATCCAAATATTGGAAAGCAAGAAGGAAAATGGCCTTGTTGTTAACCCCAGAGCATTAGTTAGGTACCTGCATACCTAAATTTTACTACAGAGGTTTCGTTTGGAGTGGATTGCTGATGATATGTAATATTGTAGTAAGGAAAAAATTCAAGAACAGCTTTCAGCACCAAGAAATTATTTTCAAGTAGTAAGAAAATGTCCAACCCATAGGAAACAGATGAACCTTCTGCAAAAAGATTGTGTGGTCACAAAAATGAAAATAGGTGGTTATGCTGTAAAATCATTGATAATAAATCAAATCAAATAGCTGAGCTCTTCTTAATGAAGACAAATTTTCCTCTTACAAGACTTATTTCCCTGATACCCTGCTAGATAAGCTCAGTACCAGTCCATACGAAAGAATTATTTCACTTTGTTAGGCTAAGATATGATCTGATTGCTCTTTACAATTTTATTTTTATTTTGTAAATAAGCCTGTCCATGAATTGGTACCCAGCATAAACACTGAAAATATTCATCAAATGTTGAGTAAAACTTATAAATTTGGTTCTTTAATTCTGGCTATACCAGCCAAAAGGTACTATATCAGTAGAGAGCTCATTTTCAACATTAAGAAGAATACCTAATTATGTCAGTACAACCCAGTCATAAGAAGGATTGATTCCCTTGGGATAATGCCCACAAAAGAGGTACTTTTGAAACTGAAATCACTACCCTTATTTTATGACAATATTAGAAAGGAATTTACCACAGACTTTTTTTTATATTCAGATGCTGGCAGTTGGTAGTGTTGTTGGAAAGAAATTAAAAATATAAAATGAAATATTACTTTATTTTATTAACCCAGCACAAAAACAAATATTTAATTCCATTTATTTTACAATTTAAATATGTATTCACTTACAATTGCATCAATGGCATCAATATTCCTGAGTTTTATTATTTAGATTGAATAATTCATTATTTTAATTCCTAACTTCATTATTACATTATTCTGAGTTAAATGAAACTGTTAGATATACAGCTATCCCTGCTTATCAAGTACCTATCATTAAAACATGGAGTTACTAGCATGGCCATTATGAAAATCTAGAATATGCCTCTGGTAGAAATATTTCTGAAACTCTATGGGTTTACACTATGTTACATGTTCCTTCTTCTTCATGTTTGGAAGCTGCATTTATTAGCCAAGGTGATATTCTAGTATAATGGGTGTCCCACATTAAACTGGTACATTTCACTGCATTCATTACATTATGTTAATTCCTCAACCAAGCAACTTTCTGCGTGAATATGAGATAAATATGACCTAGACCAGACTTACCGGTTATAAAAGATGCTGAAAATGCCTTCCACTGGCATGCAGGAATTGCTGCACTCCTAAAAGAATGTTCTGGTTGACAATTCTTTTCTGTTAATTGTGCAAAAAAAGTGTCAAAGAAATCCAAACATTTTGCAGTGTAAATCGTATCATTGAAAAAAATGGGGCCAATAATGTGCATTCCTGACACTGCATACCATATGTCTATTTTCTGTGGGTGAAGAGTTTCTTCGTGTAGAACATTTGGGTTATTTTGCGACCAATATCTGCAGTTCTGTAAGTTGACATAGCCAGACAGATGGAACCAGGCTTCATCTGTCATAAAGAAGAGCATTGAGCCCAAGAAACCATCAGCAATTGAAGATAAGAGTCAATTGCAATAAGTAAGTTGTTTCTCTTTGTCTTGTTCTTGTAACTCATGTACAGCACTAACACAAAATGGTCTGAATTTGAGATCTTTCATTAACACACGATGGGATGTTGTGCAAGATACACAAATTTTCTGAGCCAATCTCCTTATCGATTTATTGGGACGTTTGTTACGTTTGTTCAAATTCTGTTGACTACTGGTGGGGTTCTCACTATCAGATGCTTGTTCTTCTTCATATTCATGATGGAAGCATTAGTTCTCTATTTCTTGTGCAAATCTTGAATTGTGCTGGTTGTAGGTATCTTGTCATGAGGGTATTTATCCCCAAACATTTCTTTCAATCGAGCCTGTTCTTATGTAAAATTTGACTATGTCAATTCATTTTTCAATTGAGAACAGCACTATTTCTCTATTAATATTCCACAATATTCATGATATTCACATTATTTGCTGTCAAACTAAAATATTACAACAATGTGTCACACAGTATAGTCAACTGTTATTTATAAGAAAACAGTGCCAAAGATGAACAAATATGAACAAAGTGGGCTAGGTGCAGTGAGACTATGAGGCATAGCAATTTTTTGTGGGACACCCTTTAGCAGCAGCCATAAGGTCAAGAGTTTCCCCAACTTATGCAGTAATGCAGAATACAAACCTAACTTCCTATCCAGTTCAACAAGAGAACATTTTGTCCTTTCAGTAAATCTGCAGTCACGAGCGAACTGCCACAGCATTAAACGTGTCATAACAACAGGAAAATCTGGTTTTCTCTTACAGGCAATTGTTGCATAAGTATAATACACCTTGCGTAAGTGCATTTCTTGTTGCTTAAGAGATCTACGCAGCCATTTCTCCTCAAATTCCATAACAACTGGAATCAAATCAATTTCAGCCTTTTTTGAGTCACTTTCAGACTTGGCATCAGTTAATGTATCAGGAACAATGTTGCTTTTTATTGCTTGGTTTGATTCCTGAAAATAAATTTAATAATAAACTTTAAAACATGCATTACTCTAGTAATATTTGAACACTATACTTTATTCATATAGGTATTAATATAATTTTCTTATTTTCCATAACTCATTAAGCCTTTTATAAAAAAGTGTCATGGATCAATTCATAGCATTTATACAAGTTACTGGAACCTACAATTTGTTTAAATTATAAAAAATACTTGTATTTACTGAGTTAATTGGAACTCAAGTTAAGTTTAAACTACTGTGATATCTTTTCCTTTCTTAAATAAGGAACAAATTTTGTAAGCACATATTTCAAATGATGAAAAGATGTGGCTTGTTTTAAGGTGGAACATCTATATTGATTTTGATTTGGAAGGGACTTAATAGGTTTTAGAAATAAGTAACCCAGAGCACAGAGGTTCCTGGCTGAGCCTTACTTGTCAGCACTTATATGCAGTTTCATAATTTAAATGTTAATGAGAGAATGAGGGAGAGAGAGGGGGGAGACAGGGCTGCTAGGAAATTTTTTTCAATTAAATATATTTATTTACTTGCATTATTAAAACATGAACTCTGAAACTTTGTTGTTGTGACGCATAAAATTGAACAGATTATCTATTACTTAACCTTTAGTTCAGTTCAAGTAATTCATCCTTTCCGTCATGCAGTACAACATTCATTGATATAGAATACATCCAGATAATAAAAATATTTGGTAAAATTTATCAGAGTAATCTCACTATGACTTTTGGTTTATCTTGAACAAATAAAAATTTTACTGGAATTTAATTGACCATCACACAGTTAAAATAAAGTATATAAGGATTACAATACACACAATAAAATAGTAGTTAGCTTACTACTTTTTATTGAAGAAACTGCTTTTATAATATACTGTTTCTGTGTCCCTTTGTTTTGTTTGGTGTCATGCTGTTTTGGTGAAGCTATTTTTAATATCCATGCAAATAATGATTGCAAAGAAACCAGTGGATCTTCCTTTCATAGAAACCGAGTATTTAATTTCGACATTCCTCAGAGGGACATTTTCAGTAAGTTCATTGAACTGTTACCAGAAGAAACATCAGAAGAAGCATCACCATCCGCACCATGAAACACCATGGAAACCAAGTTATTGTCCAGTTGGTAATGGAGGAAAGTTAACCTTGGAAACGCGTCCTGGAAAAATATTTTGTAAGTGTTGTTCAGTATTATTAATTAACTCACCTTTTAAATTAAACCAGTGGATGCTAGGGAGGTAATGCAAATAAATACTACAGAGGTTATCAAATCAGACAAATAGTGCAGAGGTGATACAACGTACGATAGGCACCCATGATTGGTTGACACATGTAATTTTCAAATGTGTTATTGGTCAAAAGTGGTATGATGTAGTAAGGATGCAATAGACAAAGTGTGTAAACATTAATGTTGTCAATGTGTGCTATCTAATTAAGCTTTCTAATTTACACACAATGATAATATAAAAACTAAACACATATTATAGTAAATATAAAACTTATGAACCATACAAGTGAATTTTAATGATTAAATTTTGAATATTTGTTAAGCAAGTATATATTTTCATTTGTTTTGAAATGATGTCTATTCTTTTTAGCAAATAATAACACTATCTCTAATATACTAGTTGACAAACCCATGAGATGTATAAAAAAGAATGTGAAACTATGCAGTTGTTTACGCGAGCTTATCACATACATGGCAAGACAGTGTATGTACCCTCTGCAGATGCAATCATATCTTCAGGGCAGCAACGTCTCATATATCAGAAGGCACAATCCATTAATGTTGCATTACTGACTGTACACCAAGTTACTAGAATTACACTGTTCTAATAAACAAGATAACGAGCAAGTGCAGTGCTTGATAACCAAAGTCAATATACCTGGTCACTTTGCCAGGTAGTATAAACCCTTGCCAATGAAAGTGTATCTAGCTACCTAACCTTTTGAATAGTGGCTTACATAAACATAACTTCCTTTTATCATATATTACCTGAATAGCTTGTTTCTGTTTAACAGATAAATAAACTGTAATTTAAAGACAAACTTGCCAAATATATAACAGAGAGAGAAAAGTTAGAAATTTTGTATTGTTTACATTTCAAAGCATTAATCTTGATATACAGAGTTAGGGTTTCTGTTTTTACTTCCCCCAGCCCTCTAGCTTCAGAGGAACAATATGTTTTGGAATCAATATTCAAATATGTATTTATTTTTCATTCACTCTTAACATTTGGCAAGCTTTTTGAAATGTCTGATTTCTTATTAATCACAACTCCTTAGTTAAGTATTTGCTAAGGCTGACAATATGTCTTTATTGCCAACATCTATAATGTAATGAATAGTATTAGTAAACTGAAGGGCTAAGTTTACTCTACTTTGGTATGATTTGCCTGGATAAGGATTTTTATTCTGTGTACCCTAATCCTGAAAGTATAGAAGTTGGATAATGGAGATCTTTAGCCCCCAGACTCATTTAAATGTTTGTAAATCATCACATCATTACCTCAGTAGGCGCACTAGGTTATGAACATGAAATGTTAAGAAAAATAAATAAAAGACAAATAAAACATGGGAAATCCTCATGTTTCATGAGCAGTCTTTCATACCATGACTAATGGCCAGAAACCAACATGGGTAGCCAAGGTTATTTTCAGTTTTCTTTAGTTCTCCTAAATGGTAAATGCTGGGCATCTACCCTAAACTTAAGTTAAAAACAAATTATTTAGCTTGTTAATGATGGCTGCATAAATACTTTACATTTTGCCAACAACCAAGCGATTATTGCCACAACAAAGGACAACCTCCAGAGACCAATTATATTTTAGAACGAATGGATAAAGAATTATAACTTAGAAATATCTATAGAGAAAACAAAAATTATGGCTTTTAAAGGTAACATCCTAAGATAAAAGATATAGATAAATAATAAAGTCCTTGAGCAAGTTGATCACTTCAAATTAATATCTAGGCTGTGATATATCTTATACCTATGATCATGATATAAATAATAAAATTAATATATATTCAAGAATGTTAGGTATGATTCATAGAACATTGCACTATTGTAGAACAGAAATCCAATTAAAATTTTATAAAATTATGTTGGTGCCTAGTTTAACATATGGCTGTGAATCATCGGTAATGCAACAGAATGATAGAAGGAAAACTCAGACAACTGCGATAAAATTTCTGAGGGGGGGGGGGTGAAAGGATGCAGTAAAATGGAACATACAAAACAATGCCATACGAGAAGAACTCAATATATTCACAGTACAAGACAAGATCAATGAATATAGGAGTAATTGGAACAAGCATGTAAACAGAAAAGAAGTATAGGATGCCTGAAAATGAGATGGTCAGTTAAGCCGGAATAGGCTATTGAGCCTAATCTGTGAAGTAGAAGAAGGGATGAAGATGATGCTATCAATTGCATCATATATGCTGGAATTTTGTTCCACAAGAGTTCTTTTACATGTCAGTAAATCTACTGACATGGGACTGTCCTTTTTAAGCACCCTTAAAAGCCATTGGGCTGGGTTGGATTTGAATCCATGACCTCGGGGTCAGTAGCCCAGTGTCTAATCAACTGAGCAACCCAGCCTGAAATTCTAGAAGAATCTTCTGGGCTGATTTGCCATGGTCTGCTGGTGTAACTGTGTCTAGATGTTTCATCCACAACTGCAGTGGACATCATCAGTGGTGCAGGCCAAGTCTTCTTGGTGAAGGTTCAGTTGTGATGACGCTCACCACAGTTGTGAAGAAAACATCTGGACCCAGCTACCCCAGTAGACCACAGCAAATCAGCCTGGAAAATTCTTCTAGAATTTCTAACTCCATCCACAAAAGCCTATGCTTACCCAGCCTGGAATGTGTGCATTCCCAATTTCCTTTCCCAAGCACCATTTCATTACATCTATCATTAATCCCCACTGCTTGGGGTGCCATATGTAGTAAGGACAGACATTAAATACTAAAAATAAAGTAAAAAGGGTACAACATTTTTCTGAGTATTAGGAGCAATTTAACCCACCTTCATACAAGATTATGGAAAGTAACACACCTTCAACATGCTATGTCCAAATATCTTTGAGACCAGTTAGTTTCACAAAATCTGCATAGTTAAAGTTTGTGAGGAATAAGTTGAGAGTACTACCTGATACCTTAAAATGGTCAATGGTGTCATCCACGTATCAGGTAACAATAGGTGGGACAGGGGAGAATCCCACCTCAAGGTGATCAGTGTCGGCCAGTGTTAATTAATGTTTTGGTAGACTTTCCTGTTTTACTTTAGTGTTATTGGAGTTTGTGTTAAATTACATACTGTTGTGTAGCATAGTGTTATTTTGCTTTTATTGTAACTGTAACCACACAATGTTGCAAGTGGAAAAGATTACTATATAGCACAATTTAATGTTATGAAAAGTTGAGATCAGAAGTTTTGAACTTTATTCTTTATTTGATAATATTCGTTCTTGTGTAAATTGTTATTCCAACTGGTGTTGAAAAAAGGCCATTGTACACACAGGATAGAGAAATTGTGATCAATGTTCACAGATTCTTTAAAAATGAATTTGAGGGACTTAAGAATGGAGAGCATACAATATCTGCTTCATGTCATTCCATGGAACTACATAAGACTTCAGTCTTATTCAATTTAAAGAGCAAAATGCAAGACTGGTCTCGTGAAGGAATATTGAATACTATCCAAGTTCACAAAACTAGTATTATACACAGGGAACAAAATCCTGGGAGGGATGGGTAGGATTTCTCCCCTACCAATGATTTTATACCCAGAATTTCCCCCCCCCCCAACTAAAATATCCCAGGGACAATTTATATAACAAGACTCCCCCCCACCAACTTTTAATGATTTGGCACCCTGATTATACAACATTATCAAGCTTATGAAAGAATAATTTGGAAAATATGAATTCGACACTATTGCTGAGTTAGCATGACATACAGTAGTGCATCTGTTTATCTGCCTTGCAATTTCTATGCAATTGAATTAAGGTGGGCTCAAGTAAAGAAAGGTGTTACAAAGCATAATATAACATTCAAATCCAGCGACCTAACAACTATTTTTGAAAATGCACTATCAAAGATGACACCTAATAATTGGAAAAGCTGCATGAAGGTGTGGAAAAGGAGAAACAAATTTTTTGGGATAAAGAAGGATTAATTGACACACTCAGTGATTGATTTCTAATCATTCTTGAGATACTTCTAAAGTATATTGAAATTCCAGAGAGGAACAGGCTGCCACTGACAGTTCTGTAATGGCAGGTGTGTGAGTCAGACTATAGACCATTAGTCAAACTATCCACATTTGACAGAAAGAAATGTTATGATATTTAGTTCCAAAATAAAGAATCTGATGTGCTGCACTCATATGATTTTCTCTAGCATTGTACTATTCTTACAAACACTCATTCCTCTATCATGTTAGTCGAGCTAAACATTTGCAGAAATTACCTTATTGCTAATTTTCTTGTAGGTGCAAGGTGAACATCGGAATACAGTAGGCTTTGAACGATAGTTAAATGTTTCAAAGCTGGTCACTATATGAAGGCTTAGAAATTTCATTCTCTTTACATAGCCAAGACATAAAAAAGTGAATAACAACCTTCCATTTGAGAAAAGTACAAATATTGCAAAGCACACAAATACCAATGAATATCTCCAAAATGATTTACTCCACAAAAAAAAATGCATATGCATATAAATTGTGTTTTAATGAGATCTATATTTATTATATAGTAAAATTTGGTCTATCTATTACAGTTTACCAGTTATGTAAAAGTCATCAAGAGTAAACAGGACTACATAGGCTATAGCCAGAAAATTCAAAATATACATTTCATTTTCCATGAAAAAACCTTCCAACAATAATGACTTCTATTAGAACAAGTAACAGCACTCTTTGGAGCCTAAAATATGCAATAGCCACTTTTACCACCATCCTTCCATTAGGGATCCATGTTTTTTAACATGCATACTCAAAGCAACAATTCTCTTTGTTGATTTAGAAAAGAACGTTGAAAAGCCTGCTAAGCATTTAACTTGCTTGATAAAAGAAGCTGACTGCAACAGTACATTTAACCAATGAGCCCAGCAGTAAATGAATATAGCAGTTTTAGAATGTTCTCTCAGCTTTAACTGCAGTCTATTGCATTCCCTGCCACGGCTGCTGCCCCATTCTATCTTTGGGTAATTAGGTTATTTGAACAAGAGAAGTCGTTAACAGGGTACTACTGAGAGCATGATTCAAGAGTGAATCTTATTTTGTGTCACAACTTAGATGGGTAAAGCAAATAAACATCTGTTCAACATTTCCGTCAACAGTTATGTTAGGAAAAGTGGTAGAGAGTTGTTCTTTACTACTAGTGTCGAGAGCTTCATATACTATCAATGATATAACAAAATTATCTTCTTAATGTCAGGCATCATGACTGCACTTGACATTAAGCCATTCTGAGTACCAGGTGAAGTTGCACGAAAAAGTAGACTCTCCCAAGTTCTCTTTCAGAGAGCTTAATTCATTTAAACACTGGTTACAGTTGCCTATGTATGAAGATCCTTTATTCTCATTGTGACCATGAATAACGGGTGCCTGTTTTGCTAGAAAACATACAGCCCGTGCAAAATGAGGAAGTAAAGCTCTTTTCTTTTTCACTTCATTATTATGCTGTACAACTGAGAGCTTGTACCGATTAATCAATGAAAATTCCAGATTTTTTCACATTTTATATTATTACAAGGACCACTTGAAGACCTGTGAAGCATTAAGATCAGAAGGAACTATAGTTCAAAAGTATTGGAAAGCACAAATGCTAATGGCTTCATTGCCAGATGCAAGGCACTAGAAAACAACAACAACAATAACATATTATTACAAGGATAATCTCTAGCAGTATGGACCTCCTCGGTGAATCCCTAGGGATAGAGTCGAGCCGGACCGATTGGGCTCCTTCCTGCTGCCGCTGCTGCTTCTACGGCCACACGGCGGAAGGCTACACCAATACGCCGAGGTGCCACTATTGTGGTGCCCCCAACGACGCATCTAGGTGTCTCCAGCATGACCTCAATCGCCGACACCGCTTCTGCGCTTCCTGCTGGGGGCAGGACCACTGCACCGGGCAAGCTTGCTGCCCGTTGCGTAAGCCGTCGCAACCGAGGGTCGTGGTGAAACCAGCCAGCGCCAGGCCAGCCTGGTGGACGCCAGAGCCCTACAGCTGTACGGGACGCGTCCAGGACATCGCCGGCCGACACCTCTGGGTCTGAGGTCCTCCAAAACCTGGAGGATCTAAAAACAGAGCTACTAAACCTCCCCACCAAGATCGCCACACTGAATGATGAGTTAGCTGAATCCAGGAGAGAGATCACCTACCACACAGAAAGAATGCAGGTTCTAATGCCCACCAAGTTCGATCTAGCGAGTCTTGAAACGAGGAGAGCCCTCAAAGCTAAGTTAAACGAGCACCTCCTGTCGATCCGAAGGCTCGTCAAGGAAGAGTGGCAGCTCTTCAAACGATGCTAGAGGACCGACCAGGGACTGAGATCACGCCTACTTTCCACGAGCACACTGCAGCACCTTCGCCGCCTCACACCTGAGGACGTCGGAGGTATCAGTAATACCCTAAATTCCTTTAATAACCTACACCTAATACTTCCATCTATTACCTCACTTGAATCCCCAAGGGCGTAAACAGGGCCTTGGTCATGTTTACGTCTTGGCACCCTTTCACCTGGCTTAGGCCCTTGTGACTGGCCAACAAAATCACTCCTTGAATCCGCAGGTGCATGCGATACTACTGGACTTCCTCTCCTGAATTCTCTCCGGTGGAGGTTTTTAGCGGTTAAAGCCCTCGGGCGAAGCCCACATTCCCCATTGTGCCTCCAGCCAGTGCGGCTCCATAAATGGATTTTCCTCCACTTGAAAAAAAAATCTTTCCAATTGCGGAGGGACTAGGAGAAGCAGAACGCAACTAAAACGCCCTGAATGTGAAGTGTTATATTTTTTGACATATCAGGTATATTTGCAGTGACAATTTGGGAAAATGAAAGAATGCCTACAGACTGGTAGTCTAGCCTTTGTGGTGGCGGCGGCGGGCGCCGGGCGTCGTCGTCGTCGTTCGTCGGCTGCTCGAGTCAGCATATCGTGCTTATCACCGGCCACACATACTAACGGTCAATGTAGGGATGTGGGGAAATAGGTTGGCTCGATCTCAGAGTGTAATAAAGGTCACGGAGGAACTTCGTGTGTCCAACAAGGAAGACGACACTATTTTCTGTACCGCACTTCTAATTTATTGTGATTGTCGTGACAACTGCCCAAAATGTACCAGAATTCTCGGAGAACAATTTCCGTGACCGTATATCATTTCTTGTCCCTTGTAACCGGTATTTTCCTGATGGAATTCTAATCCCCGAGATTGCTAACTTCCGCACTGTCCATTCGCGGAGTCTTCTTATCACATATCTTTTCAAGTCTGCCTCGTCCAAGTCACACCGCTCAAGTCCCCCAATTCTTTCTCTGCTGCCTCCTCTGAAACTTCCCATCTGGACCACGCAGATTTCTGACAGTTTAGTTTCGAAAACACCCACCCTCATTAAAATTAACGGCCTAAGGGGACAAGTATGCCTTTGAAACGCCCACTCCGAGAATCCTGGCTGTTTATATTCGAGCATATGGTTTTCGGGAGAAGCTCCCGTTACACCTTACATGCCTGATTATTAGGAAAGGTGATAGATCAGAGTGTAAGAATTACAGAGGTAGCTGCTTAATGTGCTCCATAAGACCCTTCCCACTATTATGTTAAACAAAATGAAAGTTTTTGCTGAGAATGTACTCGAAGAATGCCAGTATGGGTTTAGACAAGAAAGAAATACCACAGAACAGATATTTGTGATGCATCAAACAATGGAGGAATGTTATGGATATAATGCACCTTATCATATATTATTTATTGATTTTAGGCAAGCCTTTGATCGTATAAATAGGACATATCTAATAAATGTAATGAGTGAATATGTACCATTTAAGTACCATCAAAGCTGATAAAACTGGTAAGTATGACTTTAGAATACAGGAAAGTAAGAGTAAATGCAGGGAATACAATAAATAAAAATATATAACTTCAGGAGTGAGACAACAAGAGGGTTAACTGCGGTATTATTTAATCTGGCCCTGGATAAAGTGTTGAAGCAACATATTATATAAATCTAAACAAGCCTGTGTATATGGGGATTATATTGCCTTGATTGCCAGAAACTTACCTGCTTTGCAAGAAATAATGTTTACAGTTGAAACAGCTGTGAAGTCAGTCGGCTTAGAGGTAAATGAGGATAAAACAAGTGTATGAAAATGGAAGTAAATGAAGCTGATAATACGATGCAAAATGTTAAAATAGAATTATAAGTTTGAAAAAGCTACTACTTTCACATATTTAGGAGTGAAAATAAATAAAAAAGGATTAATTACAGAAGAAATATATCATAGAATATTAGTAGGAAATAAATTATATTTTGCAAATCTTACATGAATAAAATCTAAGCTGTTAACAAGAACAACAAAACTAAAGATATACAAAACCCTGATTACACCAGTGGTGATATATGCTGCCAAAACTTGGGTATTGAATAAAGAAGATCAAAATTCTCTATGTATATTCAAGAGAAAGATTATAAGACAAATATATGGGCCAATATTTGAGAACAACACATGGAGAATCAGATCAAACTCAGAAATCAGCCTAATACTCAAAGGGGAGGATTTGGTGAGATACATCAAATTGCTGATATTGAAGTGATTAGGTCACATTGAAAGAATGGAAGATGGAAGAGTTTCTAAAAATTTACTGCATAAGGACATAATAGAGGTGAAAAGGAGAGGAAGACCGAGAAAGAGGTGGATACAGGATGTGGAACAGGACACATCATCGTTGTCGATTATTATTATGCGGCTGTCAAGAAATTGGGCTGAAGGGAAGAACAGATTTGGGGGATGTACAGCAATTTAGACCAAGCTGTCAATGATGATAATCTTCATGAAGGTTTCATGTGGAAGCTGGAGATGAGGTATTTCAACGTCATCTAGAAATGGCTGCATCTGTGGTAAAGTATACCAGTCCAGGGATTCAAATTGAGCTTTCAAATATCTTTGGTGATGTGACCAAGCAGCAAATAATAAACAAAGCGAATAAGGCTGAGTGTTTTACAGTACTTGCTGATGAAACAATTGATATAGGAAAGGTCGAGCAAATGTTATTATGCTTAAGATATGTTGATGAAGATGCAAATTGTGTGGGAGAAGATTTTCTAGAATTTGTACCAGTGAAGATCTGACAGGTAGTGTCCCTGCAAGGGTTATTATTGCGAGACTTAAGCACAATGAAATTAATATAGAGCATAGGGTTGGGCAAGGTTATGATGGTGCTGCAATGAAAAGTGATTCATGTGGTGTGTAAGCTTTTGTCAGAGAGAAATGTCCCCTAGCTTTTTATGTCCATTGCAGTGCCCATGTTTTAAATCTTGCACTTTCTCACCCTCCCAAATTCAGAGCTGTTCAAAATTGCCTTGGCATAATCCTCAGCTTGGGTAATTTTTTTTTTCTTGTTCTCTACAAAGAACTGCAGTCCTTAAGAATTGTATTTTGAAAGATGCACCTGAAAAGAAATCCAAAACTCTGCTTTATTTTTGTGAAACAAAGTGGGTTGATAAACATAGTGCTGTTTTAAGGTTCAAAGAACTATATCCTTCTATAGTGCATGCTTTGGAACAGTTGAGAGATGTTGGCAATAAAGACACTTCAAACTCTGCACATCAATTATTACTGTCTATACTTGAAGGACAGCTTATAGTGGCACTCGTGGTGACAGAGTAAGTGTTAGCCTGTACTTTACAGCTTTCTAAAGCCCTTCAGAAAGTCAATTGTGACCTTGCAGCAATCTGCCAACATATTGATGATATTCTTTCAGTAATAAAAGGGAGGTGTTCCAATGCAGACTCAGAGTTCTAAGTGTGCTTTGATGAAGCAAGTGACTTGGCAATAAAAATTAATAGTAAGTTTGATGAACCAAGAGCTGTATCTCGTCAATGTCATGGAGAGAATATTAGCTCATGTGATCCTAAAATATATTTCAGAACAACTGGTTTTATATCTTTTCTTGATTCTATAATTTCTGATGGTTTGTAAAAGAAAGCTTGTGGATATCTCAAATGGAACATCCTTAGAACATGATCTTTCCACTCTTTCTCATATTGTTGAATCTCATCTGTTATATTTTGTTCTGTGAGTTGTGCTCTTATGTCAATATTTCTCATTCATAATTTCCTAATGGTGGTCATAAGAATCTGATTTGGGCTGCTTTTAATCTAGATTTTTCTCTAGATCATGGGACCCATGTTTTGCAAGAATACTTTAGCATGTGTTTTACACAATATTGTATAATCTTTGTTTCATTTCTCTTCTCATACTTTTACAGAAGTGTCTTTTTCATCCATTTAATTTGTTATAGGTTTCTATGTTTTCCTCAATAACTGCTTTTGTATTCCATCAATATTTTAGAGCCTAAATATTTAAATGTTGATACTTGTTCAATAATATCTTCCTTGGTAACAATTTTTATTCTTTTTTGTTCTGTTCCTATCATTGCCATTCCTTTTGTTTTCTTTCCAGAAATTTTCATATTGCAGTTTTTTCCTGCTTCATTTAAGTATTTGACTGCTTTTTGTAATTCTGTTTCACTCTCAGCTAGCAGTACCTGGTCATCTGCAAATATTATAATGTCTATGTTAATATCTGACCTTACCTTGGTCATCTCTTGTTCTCTTCTGACCCTGATGCTATTAGGGTTCCTGAGGGCTAGGGAGTCTTTATTTTTCCAACCTCTCCATTTCTCTAATTTCTCTATAAAATCTTAACCCCAACATGCTGACCTGTCATGGGATGTAATACGTCCTCTGATTGGTAATCAGAGGATATGGTCGGTGAATTTATTTTGATAATTCTCCCGGTCAGGTCGGTGAGACCCGTAAACCAACGACAGGTGTGGTCCTCCAGACATTCTGGGGGTTGTGAGAGAGCGATGTGACCGCCAAAACATAAAAATATGGTGCTCTCTAAAAAACGGTTACTATTACTGCTATTGCTCTCTTCAATATCATTGTGAAAAATATTGGAGAGCAAGAGGATTAATGACTTAATTGTCAGAAATCCAGCATTATCTAACAACATAATTTCAGATTTGAAGGAACGTTTTGTGGACCATAAACACATTCTTAGGAAACTACAAGCAGTCATCCCCAGACAATTAGGAAAGAAAACATTGATTTCAGACATTCAAGATTGTTTGGAGTTTTATGAGCGTATTTTACCCAACCCTTCTTCAGCATTATCTAAATATTAGCTCTGGAAATCAAATTGGAATAATGTATCACAAAGTGAGGGATCCCAGACAGCAATTGATGGATTAGTGGAGTGCAATCAGACATTTTATCCAAGCATCTGGAAAGTGCTAAAGATATTAGCAACCTTGTCTGTGTCTCCTGTCTCTGCTGAGAGAAGCTTCTCTTCATTGAAGAGGATCAAAAGCTATCTAAGAAATACAATGGGAAAGGATCGATTGACTAACTTATCCCTTCTCGCCATTCAGAGAGACATTCCTGGAGAGCCTGAAAAAATGGTTTCCCGGTTTTCTAAAGGTGCTCAAGGAGATGTCTTTGTTTTGTAAAAACTGAGAGAGAGAGAGAGAGAGTGGTAAATATGTAAATAGTTGATTGCTATATCTGCCTCTGTCTAAAACTGCATTTATGTAAAATATAATTAGGTATATGTAAAACAATTGTGTAATAAATATTCATTATTAATATATAATCTAATAGATGATCAGGCAAAAATACTTTTGATATTTTATACTTTGTTTTATACATAAATTAGTAAAATTATTTCTTGTAGATGAAAAAATTAAGTATTTCTTTTTGTGTCAGAGTTTCAACCTTGGTTTAAAAATCCATTATTAAATTAAGCTTTAGTTTCATGTTCCCCCCCAAAAATATTTCCACCATACGCCAGTGCCTAAAGGTATATGATTCCTCATACTCTGAGGTATCTTGTTCAATAATACAATACTCACAAATAGCAAAGAATCAAGTTATTTAATACAAAGATATTGGTTAACGCAAAACAAAAGAAAAGCACATCAAAGTTTCAATGTACTACACACAAATTTGACAAGGTAAATGTTGGAATTTGCATCAGATCTTATTAAATCAGACATAGGGTCTTCCTTGATTCACAGTGATAAGCACTTCCAAATATAAGCATTTCTAAATAGGGTTTCTGCCTTCTTTCACACATTTTGCATATCACTGTTAGTCTGTTACACAAAACATTGATAAAGCTTTATAGACAGTAAAATAAATTAAGGATTAAGATTTCCTTTAAGATCCTGTGCTAACATCACATTACCAACATAAAGTACACTGAGCATTTTCTTCTAAGGGCCATATTGGAATGACATTCCAAGCTTTTGCTACTTTGTGTAGCACTCATTTGATACACAGATCTTGGCAAGTGCACGTCTTGAGATCATGGCTAAAACCTTAGTGAAAGGTCAACATGAATATAGACAGCATCGAAGACAACAGTGTAACTAGAAGAACATAAAAATAAATAAAATGGTGCTAAGAGAGCTAAAATGGGTAAACTGATACCGAAATTTAGATTTCCAATCGAATGGGCTTGATAAAGACACGTTTTAATTTAATTGCCGGATGTGAGATTTGCGATAAGTGTTGAGTAATAACATACATAGATAATAGAGCAGGAAGTGTTGTAAGGTGGGCAAGATATGAGTAAATAATAGTCGTTAAATTTGTAGTATAAACGCATTATTGGTTTGAAATTAACGAGTCATGACGTCATACCCTATAGTTTGAAATCAGTAGAAATTCAGGTTTGCTAACCTTAAAAGTCGCGCGATATATTTAATAAAATATAAAGTAAATATCGTTTAATCCTAAAAAGGTAATTATATATTCGAAATTCATAAAAGAACATGTAATAATAGAAAGGGACATTTCTAAATTGCGGGAAAAGGAAATAGCATTTTGGATACGAGGCTTTCTTGGATGACGTCATGACATTCAAAAGTGGAAAGAACGGTTTTCCTAGCGTGGGTAAGCCAGAAAGCGTCTGGTCACTACCCAGACCAGTACTGCAGGTTGTGCTGTGCGGACGTGAGTGCGATTCCTCTACATATACAATCGGCATAGCTCCCGAAAATATCTAAGATGCAATAAACAATATATAAAGGTTTTCTTGGGTAGTCTATTTGATAACACCTGCGCGTACCCGAGATAAATAAAGAGATCTCAAGCTGAGCTAGCGGGAAAGAACCAAATCAACGGGCGACCACGAGACCAACGACATTTAAGCATCAATGGCGACATAAAGAGAAGCGAGCAACGACTTATAGCTTCAAAACTCAGCAAGATTAAAAGAGTGATGTACACACAGATGCAACAAACCTGGGACACGATGCATGGAAAGCAGAAACCAAGAGTTGTTGCCATTATTATGACACCTGCAACAACATTTATATCTAGGCAACATTTTGGAAAGTCCAGGAAAGGTGTTGCAGAAGCACTTCCCAAGTCTTCACAGAAGAGATTCCAGCTGATCAGTGATCTATAGCAACAGCAGAAGGATTAACTGTTGGCAAGCTGAGGAAAATGGCATCAAAGCATAAATTTTCAGAAGACATTAAGCTGCAATCCTTAGGTTCTTTGAGATGACTGAATGCTATATCAGGCTCCAGAAATAGATACATTCAAAAGAATCTGCATTGATGGTGAGGTTCAAGAGGTCAAATATTTGTGGTTACATTAAAACAGGCATATACATTATTTATACCTATGCAATAATGAATAAAAGTATGTTAGCTTGCAGAATTATGTCCTGTTAATGTGTGTCTCCAAGGTAAAATTTCACACATTCGTTTGTACTATGTGTAAGAAAACCAGACATATTAGTGTTAAGGAGATGTCCTAGAATGGCATTGAAGAAGTGAAAAAATATCCTGAGAAAAAATTTCAACAACTTTCTCCTATTCCAACCACTCATAGAGTTCATTTTGTAAAGGTGACTGAAAAATATGTTATCAGTATACTCAGCTTTTATGTAAGCAGTCAGTCAAAGTGACCCATGGATATCACAGTTCAGTGCTAAAATAGTATTAGCATAACATATGCTGCATTAAGTGACCCTGCAGTATAAAGACGATGTGTATAAGTTTGTCTCATAAGTTCGTTTGTTTTGCTTCCATTTTCCATCTATAGCACCTGAAAACCCTGAATACTTAAGTTATCATAGTTGTTTAATCACCCCTACGACTTAGAGGTCGAACCTGACTCACTATTGAATATGTCAATGTAACAGAAAGCTTGGCAACTGCTTTGTCGTAGCTGTGCTGTGGGTGAGATGTGTTCCCAGGCATTTTGAGTGATTGGACCATAACGAGAAACAAAAGAACTTATGAGACAACCTTATACCATGTGCACAATGAACTATGTGAGTCAACTCTTATAATGTGTTCATCTGAAGTTATCTGATTCATTTGACTTGGAGAAATATGCATATATATGATTCAAAGACTTGTTTGTGCTGAGAGAGAGAGATTTAATGAATACTCTGTATTACAAACAATCCTTATCACAAACTACTATTGTTTGAAATCCTAGAGTATTAAAATTAATATTCATTGTAAAGAAATTTAAATAACAGTGAATCAAATAACTATGTAAAAATATATTTTAATTCCTTCATGCAATATATTAGTTTCTTTTAATTATCACACAAAGTCTTTTTTCTGGTGCATTACAATAAGCATGATATCGCAGATGTCGGCCTGTCACAAAGAGAGGTCAGTCTCTTATGGGGTACATTTTGGATCCTAACTTCTTCAATAATCAGAATATTTTTATTTCTAAAAACCTCCAATTGATCTTAAATCCTCCACTACAAACAGATTTTTGAAAACTATATTTGTATTACTTTCAGAGAAACTTATTATTGCCCCACATGACCTGGAAACAGAGTTGAAAAAATGTCAGTTTGTTAAAAAATGTTTATCAAGAAACATTTCATATAAATTTTATCTTACACCTTATAATTCTTTATCATTTTAATCCTCTGTGTTTTCTCTATTAAATGATGTGGTCAAAACTCATATTGCAAACACCTCATCCATGTGAGACTTTGGTTTATCAGAAAAGTGCATTGCCAATGTTGGTCTGTTTTGCGTGGAATTGTTCCAAAGGATGTTGCTTCCTTAATTTGACAGTTAACAAGCAGTATAGAGAGTAATTTATGCTGCTACTAAACTGCTGCTATAGGAGTAAAGAGGGCAGGAATTTAAGAACATACCAAATATTCTATTCATGGATCCCCGGCGATCCTAGTAGATGGATTCAGTTCCGGAAAGGAGACCTTTACATAATTTTAGTACATGAATTTGTAACATGAGATAGTCTAAAAGCAGGTCTCCTGAGCATCAAATGTATTAATGGGAAATGTTTCAAATACTGACAGATGTTTGGTTTTCTTTCTTCCTTCCTTCCTTTCTTCCTTCCTTCCTTACTTTCTCCCTCCCTACCTTTTCCCTCCCTACCTTCTTCCTTCCTTCCTTCCTTCCTTCCTTCCTTCCTGCCTCCCTCCCTTCCTCCCTTTAGATTCAGATGTTCAATTTTTGCAACATTCAAAAAGTATGCGATAGAATTGTTTAGCTAATGGCAGCTCTTTCATTTTACAGGTATAAACCAATTAATATTCATTTATAATGGAATAGCTTATTATACTCAAATGTAAGCAAAACTATGATTTGATTTGCATTATATGCTTCATATTATTTTCACTGATGCAAGCTTAGAAAGTTAAAATTGTTATTCACCTGTTAGTGTGTTATTTAATGCTCAAGTAGTGTCCTCTTAAACTACTTCCATTGCTCCTGCCATTAGTGTCATAAGTTTTGTTGATAACATTTGTTTGTCAAGAGCAAAAGGTCAATATGGCATAATGTAATTAAATTTTATACCTATTTAAACAATATTTAGTTGTAATAATTGCCAAAAAGCATTCCAGCATCAATTATTATGCTTAATTATTTTCTGACATACTTTAGTTGCATAAATGCCCTGTGCTAAAGATGCATGTTTTCTTCTTCCTTGATCCGCCAAATTATAACACACAGGTAATATTTCTTTGTAGTACCACATAATTTCTTAAATGAAGTTTCTATCAATGCAGACTATTATCCTACAGAACAGTGGTGTCAATCATAGCCATGAGTGCCAATGCCACCCAGTGGGCCATTTACCGTGCCCAGGGCATTGTGGGCAAATACATTAAAAACCAGAACGGTACACTTTTTATTGTGATGCACTAAGAGAAATGGGTGCGTCGAAGACTGAAAGCATGTGTTGTCTGGACTCGCCTATTCTGCATAGGTATTTTAAACCCAAATGGGAAAAGCAATTTCTACACGGTTGTCAGCAGCACTATTTAGTGTTTAATATGTAATCAGTAAAGATGAGATTTTCATGTACTATAAAATACCGAAATATGCATGCATTCATGCACTATCAAACTATGGAACTTGCATGATCAAAGCTAAAATACACTAAAATATGCACTGTCATTCTTGTACAAATTTCTGCACATTACTTCCATTTTTAGCACAGTTAACAACAAACAACATTTCTACGTTGTTTTCTATGAGGTTTCTGCTTTTGTCAGTCAATATGCTATTGTAGGCAGTGAATGATCTTTCTAAATCGCAAGACATTATGGGTGCAAACATAAAGGAACATATATGTGACAGTGTCAGGTCGGATTGTTCATTTGAGTGTTTGGCACAAAGATGCCATTAAACAATCCATCGAAGTTGAAGATGACAGGAGACGTTATTAAGCTGAAGTCAATGTGGGAAATACCGAGGAACGCTAAATGAAATCTACCACTGGGGGAATCGACATAAGGCAATAAACCAACAAAAAGAAAGTGGGACCAAAATTGTTTATTTAATATTAAGTTGTAGGAAAGTAGGACTTTTAAGCCTAAATGAACCGAATTCAAAAAACGAACATGTCACAAAATGGAAAAGAGATAGGAACAGGAATAGGGGAAGGGGCAGATAAGCCTAGTTTTCAGACAGAAACAGAAAGTGAGGAAGAAGTAGCAGTGATAGGGAATGACCAAAGATAACTGATGATCATGTTTGAAAAATTAGAACAGAGCTTAGGTCAGAAAATAGAACAGAATAAGAAAGAGATAGGTCAGAAAATGGAACAGAGTAAGGAATAGTTAAGGCAGGACTTAGAACAGAATAAAAAGATATAGATCAGAAAATGGAGGAAGTGAGACAGGACTTAGAACAGAATAAAAAAGATATAGGTCAGAAGATAGAGGAAGTCAGGCAGGACTTAGAGTAGAAAATAGAATTAGAAAGGCAGGAATGCAAGGAAATGGAAAGTAATTTGAAATTAGTACATAAAAACATAAATGAAACAAAGGAAGTTTTAGAAGCTAGGATAGAAACCATAAGAGATGGGATGGAAAAATTAGAAATGGAAATGAAAGAAAACAAGATTGTATTAGAGGGAGAAATTGGTAGATGTAGGGATGAAATAAAAGAGTGTAAAACAAATGTAGACTGTAAGATTACCAATGTAAAAGTAGAAATAACTGAGGAATTAAGAAAAGAAATTGAGGTACTGAAGAAAGGAATTATGAGTGAAACTGTAGAAAAAATTGTTATTCCTAAAATTAAAACTGTGGGTGATGTAGTACAATCACAAAAAGATGCCATGAATAATATAAAACAAGGTCATTTAGAAATAAAGAATGATTTAAAATCAATTTGTGAAGAAATGAGAAGAGGAAAAGAAAGTTTGGCTAATGTAAATGATGTGAATGCACTACAAAGGCAAAATGATGATTTAGATATGTGATGTTCAAAATGAAAGTTACTTGAATAATGTACAAAATGACAACTCACCATATAGAGATAGAGGTTCACAATTAAACAATAACACAACACACAACATATGCTATACCAACAGCATACTACACAAGATTACACCACCCACATTTGACAAGGAGAAGGGAGACGATCCAAAATTATTTGTTAAAGAAATGGAAGAGTATTTTAAAGTGAAAAGGATACCAAAGGAGCTTAGAATGATGATAGTGAAGAAAAGCTTGAAAAATAAAGCATTAAAATGGCTAAGGTTAACACTAGCTGGTCATGAATCGTATAGCTCATTTAGGAATCTATTCCTGTCGAGGTATTGGGGCCCAGCTCAGCAGAATCAGACAAGGGTAGAGTTAGTAACCAGAAAATACGATCTAACCAAGGGAGTATCACTAGTTTTCTATTTTATGAAGCTAGGTAACAAATGGAAGCTATTAGCTAACCTGTCAGAGGCAGAGTTAATCACTAGCATTACAAGACACTTCCCAGATAAAGTGAGAACCAGGTTAATTGTTGCGAGGCCAGTAGATTTTGCTGACATGATAGAACTGCTAACAGCCTTCGTAACACAGAATGGTTGACCTAATGAGCAAAGACAGAAACGGTCACCCAAACTTACCGAACTTAAATGGAAGCATGACCACAAACAACCAGAGCAAGAGGGAAGATAGAAATACTAGGAACACCCATGACAGGGGAAGAGGGGCACACCATTTCCCATAACCACACAATCATGGTGAGAGAATGGAAAACACGAGGCAGTGGTATCAGGAAACGATACCAAGGGGTGAATCGAGATACCAAATATCTAGGTATGATCGTGGGAGACCAGGAGACTGTACCCATCAATTAAATCACATACGGTTCTGTCAAGAATACTTGAACAGTCAAAGACCGTCATACAACAGGGGTTCACACCAAAGGGGCAGAAACCAATGGAACACTGACAACCAAAGACAGCAGGAAGTAAATGAAAATGTGCCAAATAGAGCGGATGCTGCACAGAACACAGAAACAACAATCACCACTAACACCCAGGAAAACTAATTACAAGTGAACTTTGCGTCCCGGAGGTTGACCTGTGTGGCAGTAGGGGCAATATTAACCAAAATCATGTATGGACCTTGAGGAGACAGGCAAACGATAGGAAGGAAATGACTAATCCACCAATGATTAAGCTAAAAGTATGGGGTATCGAATTACCAGCAATGATCGACACAGGAGCCAGCACATCAGTATGTGACGAGCAACTGTTCCAGGAACTGGTAACAAATAGAAATGCCGAATTCTTACCTGTGTGTGGAGTATATTGCAGATATATACCCTGCAAGGAAAAGGAACATGTTAAATACCAAGTAAGGCTGGTAATAGAGATTAAAAGCTGGAAGTTTGATTTTGTTGCTTTAGTAATACCAAGGATAACAGCTACTCTAATCATTGGCAGCGACTTGCTTAATCTTTAGAGGTCGGTAATTGATTACGATCTACATGAGTTCATCATTAGGAGGGAACCTCAAGGTGTACCATGAAATTTCTGGAGGAGAAAACATGCCATGAGGAACCAGAGCAGATGGGGATCCATCCGGACGAGCAGTTTTTCATGGAGAACATCCATATCATCCAACATATGAAGAGGAACTGAGATCACAGCTAATTAGTGACAAAGTCGGGAGCACATGGCATCACCGAAGTGGAAAGGAACCAGCTTAGGAGGATATTAATTAAAAACAAGAAGGTTTTTAATAAAATGTCAGGTACATGCAACAAGTACATGCATACCTTTTGAGTTAAAGATATCACCCCCTACTCATATAAATCCAGGATCATCTCCAACTCCATAAGGGAGGAAGCTGGCCGCATCATACAGGAGATGTTGGCAGATGAAATTATAGAACCGTCGGACTCCTGTTATGTGAGTCCAGTGGTATGGGTTCACAAGAAAGAAGGCAAATTAAGGATGACCATTGACATGAGGAAAATAAATGCACATACCTTGCCGGATCATTACAGGCCTGAGGGGGTAGACCAACTGATATCTAAGCTAAAGGGAGGTCAACATTTTACCAGCCTTTACCTAACAGCATCATTCTGGCAAATTCCTCTTCACCCAAACGTAAGGAAATATACCTGTTTCCTACACAAAGGATACCAATAATTTTTAAAGTGCGCCTTCGGATTATCGATCAGTAGCAGTGCACTGCTGAGGGCACTTGACAGAGTTTTTGGAGATACAATCGAGACTTTTGTGACACAATATGTAGACGATTTTCTAATATACAGCAATGATCTCGAATCACACTTGCATCATATAGATTATGCGCTATCCAAGTTCCTAGAAAGCAATATGACTGAACTTGGAGAAATGTGAATTCTTCGTTAAAGAGGCTGAATTTCTGGGCCACATCATTACACCTGCTGGCATACAGCCTAATTCAGAGAGAGTCAAGGCCATAGAATGTATACCACCTCCACAAAGCTTGAAACAGCTAAGAAGGTTTCTGGGCATTCTACAGTACCAAACAAAGTTTGTGATTAACTATTCTAAGGAGTTAGTACCCCTTAGGGAACTATTGAGGAAGGAGACCAAGTGGGAATGGGATACCAAACACCAGGAGGCCTTTGAGAAAATCAAAGAACTCTTTAAGCACAGTATTCTTCTGGAACGACCAGATCCGAACTCACCTTTTCTAATCTATACCGACGCTAGTGCACACTCGTATGGGGCAATATTAGCACAAGAAGATGTAGATTGTAACAAGCATGTGATTGTCACAGCTTCTAGATTTCTAACCAAGATAGAAGCCAATGCAAGCATAACAGAGTTAGAAATAGGTGTAATCCATTTTGCGTTGCAAAAGTTCAGACAATATATCTATCACTACAAAATAATCATTTTTACCGACCATGTCAGCCTGTCTTTCATCCAGAAAAGCAAGTTAACCAACTCCCTGATCTTGAGGTATATACATCAAATAACATAACGTGATATAGAGGTCAGACATATCCCAGGCAAGGAAAACATCTTTAGTGACTTATCCAGGCTAAAATCAGAAAGTCACATACCCGAAACAATATCTAACCCTCACCATGAAACTAAAATTATGCACATGCATGGCAAAGGAAACAACAAAATTTTACAAGACTTCAAAAACATGGTGAAGCTACAGCAAGAAGATCCTAAATTGAAGAGGCTATTCGATAAGGCACCAGATACAGTACCAAAATTGAATGCCAAGGTAGGAAAATTTAGAAAGATCTTGTTTAAGTTACATGGACATGATGGAAGGAAGTGGGAAATGATGGTACCTAATTCCTTACAGAACAGAGTTATTTTGGTATTCCATCACTCGATGCTCCACTCAGGCAGTGAAAGAACGATACTCGCAATTGAGGAGCTGCTGTATATTAAACATCTGGGTAAGAAAGTCGGAAAGTTAATTTCCTCATGCGACCTATGTCAGAAAGCCAAGCCTATGAATGTAAAGTATGACACCGTTCCACAATCCATCTTAAGAGACGAGAAGAACGCCATGGTATGCATCGACGAACATGGTGAGCTACCAATGGGGAAAGATGGAAACAAATATATCTTCATCATGTTTGATGTCTTTACAAAATTTACTAAGATTTACCCCATCAGGAACATCAAAAGTAGGACTTGCCTGAGCAGTATCGTTAGAGATTATATTCCAAAATATGGGAATATAAAAGCAATTCTCTCTGATAATGCAATGATGCATAAAAGCAAACTGTTCCAGAACACCTTACAGACACTGGGTATAAAGTTGCATTATTCTTCAGCATATTACCCTCAAGGAAATCCAACAGAAAGGACAATGAGACATATGTCTATATATTTCCGCCTACTTTGCCACAGAGACCACACTTCCTGGACCGAAAAGTGCAGCTACATAGAGGAGGTGATCAACAATTCAGTGAACCCCACGACTAAGTTCACCCCAATTGAATTGATGACCAACACAAAACCTAAGCGGTTGACAATTGACAGACACCACGATGGCTGCCCAAATGGAATTAACAGAAAAAGTGAAATATCAATTGGCATTCAGGAGACTGCAACAAACGGCTGAAAAAAGAAGAAACAAACTGAAAAGGTACATCAGAAAATGGTCCCCACAAATCGGAGAAAAGGTGCTTCTAAGAAGACACAAAGCATCGAAAGCATCTGAAAAAATGATCTGGAAAAATGGAGCTACTGTACACTGGACTGCTGGTTATAACAAAACAGCTGGGTGACCATACATATGAGCTACAGAATTTAAATGGCAAGTTGACAGGAAGGTACCATGAAAACAGATTAAAACCATTTAAAGAAAGGACCAACTAGTGTTTGCCAACAAATGTGTGAGGCAGGGACAGCACAAATGAGGAAAAATAACAAGATTTAATGGGTTTCGTATACAAAATTGTGTAAAGGTTGGAAGCTATGACAGGAAAGAAAATCAACATAGTCATTGGCTATAATAACTACCAAAAGTGGGCATTGTCAGCAAAGACAGATGAAAATTCTGATTGTCATAAAAGAAATGAATTATAGTAATGAAGATAATATGTTTTTGATATAAGGATGTCAAGGACAAAACAAGAAGAAATCAAATGTGACGACAAAGAGAATATATTTTTGACACAAGGGTGTCAAGGGGGAATTAAGAAGGAAAACAATATTGCTACAGGATAACAATAAATACAGGAGTTTTCTCTTATAGAGATAAGAGAAAAAGAGATGACAATTAGTAAAGAGAGAAAAACCATAGAGAAAAACAATGCCCACAGAGTAAGATGGACATGGCCAATGTTGAGCTTACAGAAATGTTGACGAACTAAACAATAATGAATAAGAACCCAATATTATAAGAATATCATTAGTAACATCTAAATTAAAGAAATGAATCAACTACCTGCATACACATTATAAGCCTACAAGACCAAGAAGTGTGGCAAAGAACTAAATAAAATAGCCATAAGTATGATCATAATCATTAGCTCAAGATTTGTATCCTCATAACAAAGAACATAAGTTAAAGGGCACATATTAACTTATAATACACTTAGATAATATTTGTGTCAATGTCAAATGTAAAAGCTTAGGAATATTCATGGTATTGTGTTGTGAAATAACTAAATATGTTGAAATTATAAAGGCCTGCTGCTGTGTCATGCCAAAACAAAAGACAAAAATATACATTAAAGAAGATTATAAAAGAAAAAGGTTGTTGTGCAAAGTGAGAAATTGTATCAAAGGAATAAGGAGAAGTTTTGTATTGTGTTTCAAGCTTGTGAATATATGTGGCAACTTGAAAAACAAAACAAGGGGCATGTGAGACAGAATATGTGGTTAGACCCCAAAAAGAAAGCATTTATGTAAATATTGATTGTAAATATACTTTATTTTTCATGTTGGTAAGGATTTACCAAGTACTAAGAGTGTATTAGCATTGTTGTACTATTAAAAGAAATATTTGTTCAATAATGTCATAAATGTTAACTAACATATTTAATTATTATTTATTTATGCCAACAAACTTACTGTTGGTGTTTTTAAACACACAAGTCATGTGTGGGCAAAGTTTGAGAAATACGAGCTGGTTTGAGAATTCAGTGCCATTCTGGCAGATTGTCACAGTAGCTCAATGGTTAGAGCAGCCACCTGGTAAGCGGAAGGTCTGTGGTTCAAGTCCCAGCTGTGGCATTGAATTTTTAAGTTCCAGTTCTACCTAACATATTCAAGTTTAATATGTATAAATATAAGAATCATATTATATTTAATATTAAAAGTGTAGGGAGGATACATAGAGATCGCTTCCTTAACATTCCAGGAATTATTTAGCATGTAGGATGATTTCATAGGGTACTCCGCAGGAAATGGACATATACACGTATGAATACAAACGCATTGTGAAAGAAGATGCTAGATTTTTCTTAGCGTCATAGTGTCCAGAGAGAGAAGACATGTTTTGTGATACGTGCAGATGTGGACGGTAAAAGTGATTTAAAGCAACTAATACTAAAAAGAAACGATTAAGGAAGTAGGTTCATGTGCAATGAAAGTTAATTAAAGTGTTATACATGTAATATCCAATGAGAAAGGTGCAAATAAAAGTGTTATAGAAAAGTTATATCCTGTGTCTGCATTATTTCACCCTGTACCATGACCCGAGATAGTAAAAGAGTCCCAAAGCTTAGCTCATTCAATGATTTAATTAAAAAACAGCACCACTATAAAAAAATGCAGTTGCATTAAAGTCTCATCTTTAGTAATCAGTATCTTGTGCTAAAAGAATACAGCATAGAAACACATTGTGAACTGAAATATCTGGCAGCATACAAGTTGGGTAGCTAGTTCCTGTTAAGTGACATCAAGGATGTCATCTAAACTAAATAGTCTTTAACTTAATAATTAGTTACTGTCTTCATTAGTTGGTAACATTATTAGGTAACTAATTACTTTGTAGCCATTACGTTTGTAACTATTAATGAGTAACTAGTTACTTTGTATTTGGTTCCTCAGAGACCGTTATACTAAGGCAACCGTTACGTCATTTTCTGTCCATCCCTACCCTATACATATTTATGAGGTGTCTTTATGCTTAATATTGTTGCCCTAATTTTGCTGATCTGGATAATGATATGTACTTGTACAAGTATATAAATACTGTCTTGAATATAGTAGGTACCTACATTCTTTATGAAGGTTATTAACTTGTTTGAGCGAACAGTGATAATATACAATTCAATTAGGTGTTAGAAGTGAGAAATGCCTACCTGAAAATAGCTATCAAATGTAGGAGAAGATGACTGAGTTTCAGCTTCAGCTGGCTGAGCATCATTATCAACATCTTCAGGTTCACTGGTATCATCTTTTTCGTTAGGAAGCTCTTTGGTGCACAATACAGTATTTAAGCGCTCCATGTGATAGGATAGGTCAATCTCAATCTCTGAGGCATATAAAGCCACCTCAAGTTTTTCTGCCTCCTTTTTCTCATTTTCTGCTTCTTTTTTATTCTTTTCCTTTGCCGGTGCAGCTTTTTTTGGTCTTGGTTTTTTTGCATTTAGTTTAGCTTTAGGTTTAGTGTCCTTATCTTTTGTTAGGAGGATTAGTTTTGTTTGTACAGGTTTTTTCTTTGATTCAGAACTTTTTTGTCCCTTCTGTTTATCATTGCTTTGCACTCCAGATGTGCTTGAGTTTCCTGTTAGTTTAGCTTTTGATGTTGTTTGAGAAGATGTCACACTATTGCTTTTATGTGCAGCCAGTGAACTTGTACTTTTGCTAGATGTTGCAAGGGATTGCTTGGAAGTTTCATCTTGTGCCTCTACCTTTGTATCACAATGAGCTATTAGAGGCTCTTCAAAGTTTATCCGAATGGATTTGTTCACTAGAACATCATTTCGAAATGTTGCATTTAGTAACAGCCCATTCCTGTGAATAAGAAAGGGGAAGTAAATATATGTAGTTCCATTATGCTCAGTTGGTAAGACAAGAGAAATATAAGTACAAGTATTGGGGAAACAATAATTGTTAAATTACTTAATGGTAGTTCCCAAGAATTTGAAGACACTGATTTACACTAAATTGAAGTACTGCCAACCTTACAATGATAATTAGTCAAGTCAATCAGTATATCAAATCTTTTTTTAATAACATAAGTAATTAAATCAGTTCCCAGTGCTAAATATCACTTGGAGAAATTGTGTTTGAAAAACAATTAAAAAGAGTGGAACACTTATGCAAACACTAAAATATTCAAACACTTCGGTTTCTACCCAACCGATGATTATTTGCTTTGGTCAACAGACAAGATACTACATGTGTTGCCAATGTCACATTAAGTATGACAGTATTTTTATCATACATATATTTTAGGAACAGTTGCTGGTATTGATGTCAACTGAACAAACTGAATGTCACAACTAGACAGCACTATAATGGGGGAAATTTGACACTGTTACTGTTGGCTTTTGATGAATTTCAATAGCTTGTGTCCTCTATACTAGCAGTTTCAAACCAAATAATGATCTACATGTTTCAAATCTGACCCTTGCTTCCAACCTCTTTACTGCACATTGGCAATAACATACATTGGATTACTTTTGAGGTTCCCTGGAATATATGAAAAGCAGATGAGAAGTACAGTGTGTATTCAGGTCTCATCACAGAAGCACAGAAGTTTTGTAGCAGCAAAGAAAGGATCATTTGAGTCAAAACCATGCATTGTATTTTTAAAATCTGATTCAGCCTACTGTAACAGACAAACCAGATTGATTTAGCATAAGACACACAGTAAGCAAACATAATAATAAAAGGACCAACTTTGTCCTTTTGACAAGTTAAAGATTTATAATTGTCAACTTCTCGCTTACTATTCAACCTAGTGAATTCTCGTTAATTCAACAACTGTGGTCACCTTTAAAATTTTACTCTTGAAACATAAATATAACTTCTCCAGTTTTACACTGCTACCTTTTAGGACCATAGCAGGTCAACTTGATTGGTAGTATTTCCTAGTTCTTCAGTATTAAAATACCTTCATTGTTGCTTTGCAAATAAAAATTAACATTCCATTGTATTTTTCAGCTAACAAAAGAAATGTTTATTGCTATTTATCAATGTATATGTTTCAGTAACACATAGAAAGACTGAAAAATCATACTGCTTTCTTTTATATGCAACAGTTTCTTGTGTACTCACATAACATGGAGACATCTGTAATACACAAAATATTGTGATGCTTTGAATCGTCTGTTGTATGATGTTGAATCAGAAGGGGAAGGTTATTCAATTTATGAGAAGATGAGTTGGTAATTGACTATGAGAATAGTGACTGGTTACATTTCTTTATGACAGGATAAAGACGACAGAAGAGTAAAACCATAACAAAAAAATTGCTATATTATTATTGTTACTGTTACTGTCACTGTCATTGCTATTCTTGGTGTTGTTGTTATTGTTGTTAGTCTCAGTCTCAGTGTCAGTGTCAATGTCAGTCTTATCTTAGTGTTACCGTTAGTGTTATTGTAAGTGTTACTGTTAGTGTTACTGTTACTATTAGTACTATTATGATTACTATCACTGTTATTATTATTATTATTATTATTATTATTATTATTATTATTATTATTATTATTATTATTATTATTATTATTATTATTATTATTATTATTATTATTATTATTATTATTATTATTATTATTATTATTATTATTATTATTATTATTATTATTATTATTATTATTATTATTATTATTATTATTATTATTATTATTATTATTATTATTATTATTATTATTATTATTATTATTATTATTATTATTATTATTATTATTATTATTATTATTATTATTATTATTATTATTATTATTATTATTATTATTATTATTATTATTATTATTATTATTATTATTATTATTATTATTATTATTATTATTATTATTATTATTATTATTATTATTATTATTATTATTATTATTATTATTATTATTATTATTATTATCATCCTCATCATCATCATTATCATCGTCGTCGTCGTTGTTGTTGTTGTTCATAAAATAATTTCTTTACATAATTATTAATATGTTTCATATGAAAATTATTTCAATCTATTTCAGAAGAGTGCTTACTCTATCAGTATAAAAAAAAACATTGTAAAACAACTGTTGCTGATTAAACATAATAATACTTGGAAAAAAGGTGAAAGTTATCAAAGATAAGATAGGATGCTTTATTTATCACTTAAATATACAGAATTTCCAGGACACATCAAAATGTCAATTTAAATGTACATATATGCAGAATGCAACTAGTATAACATTGAGCTGCACCTAAATTCTTTCAGGCTATAAAATGCATTAATGATTAAATATTTCCGTATTGCCTTTATTTTATAATCATCTTTTTTTTTTCGGGGAAATGCAGTTTTTCTCCATGTTTGTCACACACCATTGGTTTAGTGTATCTCTAAGTACAGATCTGAACTAGTCATCGTTGTTTCTTAAGTTACATGTGTGTATATCTTATTTCCTTAAGCTCACTTCAGGGACTGTTCGAGGATACCATAGGAATGAATGTTAGTTACATACTCGCCTATAGGCTGAATTAGAACTGTCCGGAATGCATGGATTTGGAATATATCATAACCCTATACCATAGTAAGTTAGAAGTGGAACAAGGCTTCTGATTCTTACCAGAAGTTCTGGTGATGTTTTCCTTTCAGAAGATGCCACGGTCATGGAGGATAAAAGTTCTGTTTATTACTTCTCCACTCTGTGTATGACGAGAGATGACAGAAGCTGATGTGAAGTTTTGAGCACTCAATTATATCTTGTGGGGAATGCACCGTCATTATGTAATGAAGGTATGGCTGCCAATGAACTTGCTAAAAATCACTGATAGAAGAATGTGACGACCCACAAGATGACACTGTGAATCAGAGTATTACCCCTGACGCAGTTGGATATGTTGCTCAATATATTATTTTCAAGTGCAAAAGAAATTGATCAAACACTTGGTTTTCTAGAGCACAGTAGTCTTCACTAATAAGCTAAATATCCATTATATATGTCTAAATGGTACTTCTCTTCTGCTGCCTAGGATTGGTTGAAGAAAATACAACAATTTGAAGTAAGCCTTTTTGTTTTCATGGAACTGAAATTATTTCAAAATGTGAAGAAACTGTTTAAATGCTGGTTTCATAGACAATTTCAAAGATTCCAGAAGTCTATGAGGAAGTTGTATGTCCTTAAGCGACACCCAGAACATTTTTGCTCTTAGTTACCTGAATAGGCAGCTTAAAATCAAGGCAATGCAGAAGTACGATGCCAAGAGAAATTGATGTGGGTGTCTTTATCTTCAGCAACATAGTTATAATCACTTTCTCGAACAAAAGCAGCACCTAGTATTTCTAAAAGTAAGCCTTTTTACTTCATGTAGCTGATCAAACATAAAATCAAACAGCCCGATTGTAATAGGTATAATAATTACCCAAAAATTGCTTCTCAGAGTAAGTAAACAATGTCACTAGGTGACATCATGAATTCACAAGGGTATTTCAATCATATGCAAAATCAATGTGGTCCGCAGTTATCAGGTAAAAGGAGCCCTTAAAGTTTCTAATGTAAGTTTTTAAAATTGTATTTAGTTTTAAGAAAATATTCAATTACCTTACTTGTAATATTACAATTATTCAGACATTGTCTCTTAAAGGAAAATATTTATTTGAGTTACTCATGGTAGTTTGATACTATATGATTTAATAATGTTACTGGTGAGTTTGGTAACACTTTTCATGAACAAATTTAAAACAAATATGGCAAATTAAATTTTCACATGCAGATTAGGTCCCACCCTAATAAATACTAAACATTTCAAGTTTCAATATTTTTTATTGAAAATTTAAATTCTAATTATGATAACTGATTCAAAAGGAGATTTACACTGGATTGTCTGGTTCAATTCAGGATCCTCAAATATTGAGAAGAGAAGCCTACAAAGAAGTACTTGGACTGGCAGCATCATCTCTTGATCCCTTCTGGAATGCAACTGAAGAAAGTTATGGAAGACCATGTTTTAGTTCCTAATTTATCCTGCAAAATTGCTGTTGCTCTATTTTGGCTAATTTTTGGACATGACTGTTTAGGCAAACAGTTTCCTCAGATTGCAATGCTGGCATCATAAAATTATTTATTGTGCTCTTGAACAAGGTGCAATGGACATGGAGTGTCTGCAAAATGTTGTTGTTGTTTTCTAGTGCCTTCCATCTGGCAATGAAGCCATTAGAATTCGTGCTTTCCAATACTTTTGAACTATGTCTGCAAAATGTATAACTCCTCAAAATCATCAAGATATCACTTCTACATACTGGAAGTCTAGAAGGAGAATAACTTAGTTGTTACCTCCTGTGCATTAGACACACACACACACATTTTCCCAACCGACAAAGTCTTGATTTTATTCATGTAATTGAATTCATTATTTCAATGTGTCTTCAGATGGAGTTACACCAGAAGCATCTCTATAATTTGCCTCTTGATGCCAGAAGTGTCATGTGTCCGAGGTGTCCCCCACCTAGCGGATGTTAAATTTTGTCACTGAAACTAAGCTTTTATGATTTTCTTAGCAGCAATTTGAAGATGTTTCATTAATGGAATCAGAGTCATTTGCTGCATCAAAACAATTAAAATCCATAATCTAGATATATTTCCAAGGACTTTGATACTAACTGGATTCTTCCTTGAAGTTCATGGTATAGTCACTAAACAAACATGATGCAACATCTCCTAAATTAATTTTCTTCCTCAAGTGGCAATTTTAAATCAAGAAAATTCTCTTCCACTTTATATTCCAAATAAGCACGCCAACTATACAACCTTTCTAGGTAATCTATAAGGATACTTTCCTGCATGCTGGAAGAACAAATTTCCTAGAAGTACTTTCAATCAGAATTGTTAGACCTTCCAGCAACCTACAACAATCCAGAGTTTGAGCTTCAAGTGATTTGTTTACCCTCTATACTCCCCCAGGATTGACTGAAGAAATAAGATAAATACAACTTTTGGTATCAAGGAACATACTATGTAATTGTGCTGCCCTGTAGTTCCTCTCTTTAGACTTGGATACACCAAACATGATCGTGAGTTAAGTAAGTGGAATTCAAAGGCCCATCAACAGCTAGGTCATTTGGGCCCTAAGTTATATTTTAAAAGCTAGAACACTCTCAAAGTGATGTGGCAAAAAGGTAAAAGCTAAAACAAAAGGTTAAAATAGTAAATAGTTAAAAACATTAAAAAGAAAGGTGAATGTGAAAACAGTTAAAACGTTAAAATGCGAATGCTAAAACAGTAAGGATTAAAATGCTAGAAACAAATGGTAAAAACAACACAAACCAGAGGTCGTATTCTTAAACCATAAAATCAAATACCAAGGAATAAAACATAAGTTAAACTTGTTTCACGAAATCAATCTTGGCGACGAACCGCATCACCTATTGACGGAGACTGGGTCATCGCCAAGAATTGACCACAGGATAGAACTCAGGCCAAGGGATTTACGCTGTCTAGTACATAAATGGGGAAAACCGACACATTGTGTCGCTTCCCCTACAACGTAGTTTTGACCCCTCGCTATTGTCTGACTACTTTAGAGAACCGGTCAGTCTTTCAAATTGTGTCAGTAAGTGGAGAGGATGAATACTCAATTGCATTGCTGTCACCCCTCTTCCCCATGACTGGTCTAGTATATCGTGGACACGACGAGTTGTACGCCGCACGTGTGACACACAGGGGCTGGCTCACCACGCAAAAGGTGGCAATGAGTGGCCCGTGTGTGGCCTATCTTCAACTGCGTTAAAACAACCTTTGACCGACGGGAATTCCTGCAAGAGGTCAGCCAGGACTGTTCCGAGTCCTTTATTGTCCGTAATTGAGTGTTGGTTGACGCTTCCCAGACTGCTGCCAGATTAAAACCAAACGGCGACGGAAGTATCGCTGCACATCTGTGTAAGGCATAGTATCTCTTGAAACCCCCGGCACACGGCAGGCAGACTTAGTAGCCTCATCGCCGCTTCATTGCCGGGAATACCAACATGGCCGGGTCCATGTAAAAACAAACTGGTATCCGCGGGAGAGCAACTGTGAAACGAGTGCTTGAATTTTCACAATTAGTGCTGACGTGCCGACAAACTGCTGATTTCCTGCATAGCGCTCAGGGAGTCGCACCACACCATAACACTTCCAGGAACAGAACTGGAGGTAAAACGTACGAAACAAAATATTGCAAAAGATCGGCGGTAAAAACGGAACTGTTGTCCGGAAGACGATACTTCTGAGCCTCACCGTTATGAACAAAACTACATCCTGTAGCACCACCCACCTGGAAACCATCGGTAAATACCGGAGTGTAATTCTGGTAACGTCCCAGGACCTCGGTGAAATATGACTATACACCGATGGAAGGAAAGCTACCTTAACACGCGTCGAAAGCTCCAGGTCAAACTGGGCACGCTGTAACTGCCAAGAAGAACAGCGGCCAAGAGAATACCGTTCGAAAGCAGGCGTCCGGAGCGTATGTGCAATAAGCACCTCGCGAAACCGAATACCACCTGGGCGAGAGATAATGCTATTCCAAAGATAACGGCGGGCGTAATACAGGTTTAAAAGAAGGGTGACCGGGGTGGGCTGCCAACCTGGCCATGAAAGAACATAATAAAAACGAGCACCAAATAGACAGTGGAGGTTCGCCAGAGTCAGCACACAAACACTCGACACGACTGGTGCGTAAATCCCCAGTATGATGTATTGTGGCTAAAAGCGAAGTTTAGAGGCGCACGCTGTGCCATAAATAAAACTGCGTTTTCTGGTTTGGACCTGACCAAAGAACGATACAGCTCCAACATGACAGTGCTATCGCCTCTCCAAGATACTCCAGATAAAACTCGAAGCACTCGAAACGAAGCACAAAGTTGACGAAAATGGTGATCGCATGTGAGTTTGCTGTCGAGGTGAAGGCCCAAGAACGTGATGTGCGGAAGAAACGGCAGAGGTGTGTCACGGAAACGAAATTCAGGAACAGGATGTACACCATAAAGTCGATGTAATTGGACACACTGTGCTTTCGTAGGGGAGAACTGAAAACTGGTGCGAAGGGCCCAATCGACGATGGATATTATGGTCAGCTGCTGTTGACACCTGATGTGCTCAAGACTATAAGAGCGATAGTATATCGCAAAGTCGTCAACATGCAGTGACATCGAGATTCCGCTACGAACAACACTAGCAATGCCGTTAATAGCAACGGCGTAACGCGTTACACTGAGAGTCGACCCTGGGGTACACTATTCTCCTGTGTACTCTCTTGGAAGTGCGTGTTGTCAATGCGGATACGAAAGTGGCGAAGGGCTAAAAAGTTAAAAAGAAGTATTTCTAAATGACTACATAAACCGTATCCGTGCAAAGTATGGAGGATACACTGGGCCAGGTGGTGTCGTAGACCTGCTCCAGATCAAAGAAGACACCCACGACAAGCTGCTTCCGGAGAAAGGCATTTTGGATGTAAGCCTTCATGCGTGTTAGATTGTCGACACTGGAGCGATAGCGACGAAAAGTGCATTGAACATTGTTATTCGTCTCTAGTTACCACACTGAACGAGTATTGATCATCCGTTCTAAGGTGGATGTCATCAGGACCAGGAGAAGAGTCGCAAGTGAGAGGAAAAGAATGTGCCAGCTGCGCAACGGTAAAATGTGCGTTGTACGGTTCACTAGGTTCACTACAGTCACTGTTAAAATTAAGAACTATCCACTTCGCAGATTCCTTGACAACTAGAAACATTCTGTCGTAGCTTTGGGTTTGGCTAGTAGCAGCGAAAGAATCAGCATCAGGGAACAGGAACGTGTCGTGGCGTAGATGAATCGCGAGGAATGCTGGAATCCACTGCGAGAAGAACAGAGCAGGTTTTTTCATCTATGGCGGCAAAAACATAGCCGGTGAGCTGAATGAGGGAACGAAATTTCCCCCAATCAGCCTTGGAAATGATCCAGTGAGAATGTCGTGTTGGCACAGGATGGCGACCGAATAGGTGAATGTTAATGGGGTAATGATCACTGTCAAATAAGTCGGAAAGAACGGACCCAAGAAGCGTCACTAGTGACGGGCTGCAGAAAGAAACATCCAATGCAGAGTAGACAGCATAGGCAGATGATTGCTAAGTAGGAGTTCCAGTGTTTAATAAAAGTAAGCCGGACATATCGAAAACGTCTTCTATAAGGCACCCACGAAGATCCTCAGTGTCAGAGCCCCATAAACTATTTTTGGTGTTCAGATCGTCAAGAAAGATGAGCGGTGGCGGAATCTGTGCCAAAGACCCCGAAGATCGTTCTGGTGTATGACACTGACCGGTAGTAGATAGACATTGCAAACAGACAAGCACAGGCCCTGCATGTGGACATGTAGCGCTACAGCTTGGAGCGATGTGTTCAGTCGTATGCTAGTAGCAGAGATGATAGGCGCTACCAGCGTAGCAACACCACCACATGCTCATCTGTCAGCTGCAGAGTCATGTCTGAGTGCCGAAAAGCCACTAAGATGTAAGGCGTGATTAGGCTGCAAGTGGGTTTCTTGTAGACAGACGATTGATGGAGAACGGTGAGAGACTAAATTACACTGCTAAACATGATTTTTTTCTCATGAGTACCATAGTTGCTGTTCAGTGACTGATTTGAATTGCGGTCGAAACGTTGGCTAGCCTGTTTTGATGGTTGCCAAGAGAGGTAACTATGTACTATGTAAACAACGTTGTAGAATAAATGATCAAAAAGGATACAGTCCATTTTATTACCATGATGGTAACACTTGGTCCTCCGGGCCGGATATTGCTATAGATTGCCAGCAAACCGTATAGTAATTGAAAATATTGATACGCACTTGTAATGTACATAATGGAAACTATCTTATCTTCTTCACGCCGGCATCAAGAGGGAAATCGAAGCGGCCGGAGTAATTACTAATGCAACATCAGCATCAGGCAAGAGTGATTCTATAAAAGGTTAGCCATTATCTAGTTACTAGCTATTTAGCCTACCTTGACTGGCTTTCTATATTAGTAACATTGACTCATTGCATTATCTCTTTTATAATTAGTTCCATATCATTCCTTTGTTCACTTTTCATTGCTGTCCTTCACTCGATATTTTATTATAACACTTTGGTGGAACAAACTGGATCATATTTATTGCTGTGCGACTAATATTATGGAAGAGCAAACTAAGAAGCTATTAATTACAAAACGAGCCGTGGCGATAGCAAGTCTTACTCGCCTTGCCAAATTTGTTAATGAATTTCAAACTGGCTCAGAAATTTATTCAATTGAGGTAAGAGTCAAGGAATTGCCTAAAATTAGGGATAAATTTGAAGAGGCACAATCTCAATTAGAATTTATGAAAATGTTGAGAGTCATTCTGCTGACAGAGAAAGTTTTGAATTGATGTACTTTAGCTTAGAAGCAACGATGGCTAAATTATTAGCTCAAAGTGCAGATGGAAATGTTAGCAACAGTTCTGTTAGTCTTCCCATGTCACATACAAGGAGCGCTATGAAGGCAATAAAACTGCCAACTCTTAAAATACCTTCATTCAATGGTAATATAACCAACTTTAAGCATTTTATTGATACCTTTGAGAGCCTAGTTGTTAACAATGAAACTTTAGATGATATTCAGAGGTTTCACTACCTTCTCTCTTCACTAACAGGAGAAGCACATAATTTAATAGCTAACATTCCTGTCACAAGTTGTAATTTCAAGGTTGCATTGGAAACTATTAGCAATCGTTATGACAATTTAAGACTTATTGCTTCAGCTCATCTTACACGTTTGTTGAGTTTACCCGCTGCTCACAAATCATCTGCAAAGGAACTTAGGGCCTTAATAAATCAAACCATGAGTAATTTAAATGCAATCAAGGCGTTAAACATAGAAATTCCATTGGAAGAATTGATATTATCTCAACTAGTGTTAGATAAGTTAGATGTAACTATAAAGAAAGAATTTGAAGGCACATTAGATTCAAATAACTTTCCTGCATTTAAGGATCTTATTACATTTCTAGAAAGAAAATGTAAATCGCTAGAAATAATCAATCCAAAATGGAATACAACTTGCTCAAGCATGTCAAATGTTAACACACAGAAAATTGTAAATCGCAAACACAACTCCAGTTTTCAACAGGCTTGTGCTGTTATAGCCTTAAACTGTGCATATTGTAATTCTTCACATGCCTTATCAAAATGTAAGGTATTTGTTCAGGCTCCTGTATTAGAACGCAGAGCCTTTGTTAAGGATGCCAACCTGTGTTTTAACTGCTTACGATCTGGTCATACAGTCAGAAATTGTAAATCATCGAATTATCGCACCTGTGGTAAAAGGCACCACACTTTAGTACATCTTGATGCTTCCAAACAGCAATACAGTTTCACTAACAATGAAGGTTATTCAAGTCATGATCCCTTGCACACAGATAATGGTGTAAATAGCTACTGTGCATTGAAATTTGAACCTCGTAAACACATTTTGTTGTCTACAGCATTGATTAAAGTTAAAAATCACAAGGGTATTTGGCAGACGTGTAGAGCTTTGCTAGATACCGGTTCTCAGTCATGTTTCATATCAGAGGCCTGCGCTCAGAGGTTAAGACTTAAACGACATCATGATCCTAAACCTGTTCAAGGAATTGGCAATACAGTTTCAGAAACCAAACATGGAATTTGCATCAAAATTGGATCATTTGTAACTGACTTTGTTATGTCAGTAGATTGCTTAATTTTACCCAAGGTGACAGAAAATCTGCCTGCAGAGAAAATTGACTGCAGTAATTGGAAATTACCTAGGAATATTTCATTTGCTGATCCTAAATTTCTTGAGCCTGGAAAGATAGATATTCTATTGGGAGCAGAAGTCTGTTCATACATTCAGCGCCAAGGTAAATTACATCGTGATAATAATCATCCTGTTTTAATGGAAATAGAGTTTGGTTGGGTACTTGCAGGAAAATATTCAGACTATGGAAGATCCTGTAATATTCCACGGCGGCCGGTAGTATCATGTTTCGCTAAGACTGAAGTCAGTATACAGCACCAATTGCAGAAATTCTGGGAGATTGAGGAATTAAATCACACTCCAAAAACAATGGATGATAAAGCATGCGAGGCTCATTTCACTCAGAATACAACAAGAGATTCGTCAGGAAGATTTTTGGTTCGACTTCCATTAAAAGAAGATCCTAAGAAGTTACATGAGTCTCAGATGATGGCCGCAAGAAGATTACATCAGTTAGAAAGAAAACTAATCAAGAACCACACATTGAAGGAAGATTATGTGCATTTTTTACAAGAATATGAAGCACTGGGTCACATGCAAGTGGCAAGACCCACTCCAAGACTTTGTTATTATATGCCTCATCATGCAGTACTTAAGACAGACAGCTCAACTACTAAGACAAGTGTAGCTTTTGACTGTTCTGCAGCTTCCAAGAATGGAATTTCAGCGAATGATTTATTGTATTTTGGTCCTACTATTCAACAGGACATTTGTTCTATCATCCTAAGATTTAGGACACATGAAGTAGCATTTACTGCTGATGTTGCCAAAATGTATAGACAAATTTGGTTACATCCAGATGATGAAGTATATCAAAGAATACTGTGGAGAAGCGACCCTACAGCTTCAGTACAAGGGTATCAGCTGAAGACTGTAACGTATGGTATGGCTTGTTCTCCATTTCTAGCTATTCGTTGCCTGCAGCAATTGGCTCATGATGAAGCTCATAAGGTTCCAAAGGCTGCTGCAATTGCATTGAATGATTTTTATGTTGATGATTGTATTTCAGGATGTGCAACCTTACCTGAGGCACAAAAGCTTCAGAAGGAATTGGTAGCCATGTTATCAAAGGGTGGATTTTTGTTGCGTAAGTGGTCCAGCAATTATTCTGAGTTTTTAACTAACATTACACCAGACCAAAGAGAAACTAGTTTACCATTACAGCTTGACAAAAATGGAGTGAAAACACTTGGACTACTATGGCATTCTACTGAGGACAAGTTTCAGATTGCAAGAAGTCTTAAAATTAACTGCTACGCACAAGCATTTACAAAAAGAGTAGTATTGTCAATAGTTTCTGGTATATTTGATCCCTTAGGCCTCATAAGCCCTATTGTTATTATATGCAAGATGTTTCTACAGAGGTTATGGCAAGAGAAATTAATGTGGGACCAACCCATATCAGAGAAATTGGCTACAGATTGGAAGAAGCTCCACAACCAACTTCATTTGATTGATAGCATTCGCATAGATCGCAAAGTAGTTGGTTATGATTCTGTAGGCAATATAGAGTTACATAGTTTTTGCGATGCTTCAGAAAAGGCATATGGCGGATGCATATATGTCCATTCATCAAATAAGAAAGGAGTTACATGTGTAAAACTTCTTTGTGCCAAGTCTCGAGTTGCACCACTAAAGAAATTATCACTTCCACGTTTAGAATTATGTGGTGCATTGCTTCTTGCTCGTCTATTGGAAAAAGTCAAAAAGGCACTGAACTTATCATTTAAGTACGTATACTTGTGGACAGATTCTACTGTGGTATTGTCATGGTTGTCAGCACCTTCAACACAATGGAAAACTTTTGTAGCTAATAGAGTTACAGAGGTTCAAGATTCATTGAGTAAATGCATTCAAATTGCACAGCAATCAGTATTTACCGTAGAAGTGCAGCAACTAGCAATGAAACAGGCAGTTAATATTAACAGTCGCTTGAGATCTTTAAATCCTTTTCTTGACAGTAGAGGATTACTTAGAGTTGGTGGACGGTTAGAACACTCTAACCTAACGTATGTTCAAAAGCATCCTCTTATTTTGCCACGTCATCATTTAACGAATCTGATTATACAGCATGAACACAAACGATTGTTGCATGCAGGTTGTCAACTTTTATTGGCTTCTTTTAGGGAAAGATATTGGATATTAAATGGCAGAAACACTGTTAGACATTTGATTCATAATTGCATAATATGTTATAAGCTAAAGGCAGAAACAGCAAAACAGTTAAACAGTTCATGGGACAACTACCGCGTGCACGAGTGGAAGCAGCTAAACCATTCTTGAATTGTGGCATTGATTATGCAGGGCCATTTTACATAAAGTCTAGTACTCGCAGAACAACGGCAAAGGTAAAGTGTTATGTGTCTTTATTTGTTTGTTTTACTACCAAAGCAGTGCACTTAGAAGTTGTGAGTAACTTGTCTACAGAAGCATTTATTGCAGCATTAAAGAGATTTGTATCTCGACGTGGCATATGCCAGAATATTTATTGTGACAATGGCACAAATTTTAAAGGTGCAAGAAGGGAGTTGAAAGAATTACAAGAGCTCCTTAACTCTCAGCAGACTAAGGAAGAAATACAGAGATTTGCAAATTATGAAGGTATAATTTGGCACTTCATACCACCTAGAGCACCACATTTTGGCGGCCTGTGGGAAGCAGGTGTAAAATCTTTTAAATACCACCTTAGACGTGTTATGGGCGTATCATGTCTTACTTATGAAGAATTCCATACCCTAACCTGTCAGATAGAAGCTTGTCTGAATTCCAGACCCTTAGTTCCTCTCTCATCTGATCCTAATGATCTTAAAGTTCTGACTCCTGGTCATTTCTTAATTGGTACAGCTTTAACCAGTTTACTCCAGCCAGATCTCGGTAGTGCTAAACTTAGCTTGCTAACTAGGTGGGAGAAATTACAGCAACAACTTCAGGAATTCTGGTCCAGATGGTCACATGAATATTTGCATCATCTTCAGCAGCGATCTAAGTGGAACAGTCCACATGCAAATGTGAAGCAGGGTGCAGTCATCATAGTGAAAGAAGACAACCTTCCTCCACTCTGCTGGAAGCTGGCAGTGGTTGAGGGACTACATCCAGGAGCAGATGGGTTAGTGCGACTTGCAACAATTCGCACAGCAACTGGGGTATTTAAGAGACCTATTGTTAAACTGTGTCCTCTTCCTCAAGAGACAGATATACTTTAATACATGCACTGATATTGTTTTATCATTAATTCATTGTATTTTGTTCTTACAATTGTGTTGATGAAGAAATAAGACTTATTTCTTGGCCGCCGGTATGTTCAGTGACTGATTTGAATTGCGGTTGAAAGGTTGGCTAGCCTGTTTTGATGGTTGCCAAGAGAGGTAACTATGTACTATGTAAACAACGTTGTAGAATAAATGATCAAAAAGGATACAGTCCATTTTATTACCATGACGGTAACAGTTGTACTTAATGAAGTTTTTATCGTGTTTTCGAATATGTATTCAGATTTTCTCCATCATCCATAGTTTTCTATTTCAATTTAATTTTTTTTTTTAAATAAAAGTTGTTTCGTCCATTTTATAGGTAAAATAAAAATTCTTAGAGGATTGTAAATGTGATGAAACCAAAGAGCTAGCTCATTTGGTACCATTGTGCAGGTTCAGACATGTATAGACGTGCACAGACAGGTACAAACGATGTTTAGGGTAGCGTGCATTCATTAAAACGATGTCAGTTGTGAGATAGCAGTGAACCAGTAAACACGTAACTGTGAGTGCTTTGTGTTTGGATTATTGTATATTATATATTTACACATTTGTTTCCTTTAATTTGTTGTTAGCTACAAAATGCCTAGTTTGTTTAAATCATCCTAACAACTTTTGTTATATATGTGGTGAAGTGACGCTCAAGTCCCAAAGGCGAAACGTTACTCCAATAATAAAAAAGTGTTATGAACTTTATTTTGGATGTAAATTGGGTGACCAAACAAGGGCCTGGGCTCCACATATCTATTTATCATGTAGTAGGCTTCTCACTGCATGGAAGAACAGTACACGCCACATGCCATTTGCTATCCATATGATTCGGAGGGAACCCAAAGATCACTCCTCTGACTGTTATTTCTGCTTAAAGGGATTACGCCAAAGTCAAAACATACAGTGGTGTACCCTGATCTGCAATGAGTCCAGTTCCCCACTGAGAAGAATTGCCCATACCAAAGCCTTCAGAACATGTGACATTAGATGAAGAGAGCTCAGATTCTGATGGAACTAAGGAAGAAAAAGAAACAGATTTTGGTGGTACAACTTTTGAACAAAGCTGTTCACCTGAGCCTCGTTTATTGACTCAAGAAGATCTTAACGACCTCATACGAGATTTAAAGTTACCCAAAAACCAGTCTGAAATGCTTGGATCCCGGCTAAAAGGATGGAATCTTCTTCCAAAGAATACAAAGATATGTATTTATCGTAGTCGTCATTCTCAATTTAAAGAACCGTAAATGTGTAATTCGCCTTCCCTTAGTGACTCCTCTGATGCGCGGGAGTCCAAAGTTCCCCTGCGGCTCGCGGGAGCGGGACTTCATCGTGGAGAAGCGACTGCTGGCGTAAACAGTAGGTCTGGAACGATGTTTGTCGACAGACTGGCTACGGCTTGTGGACGTTTTGGAAGTTGGTGTCTGCACGGCTGAAGTTTTAGTAGCGCAGTGGAGAGGTACTCACTGAGAACATGGGCGTCGGCAGACTTTTTCTCGGGGGAGAGTCGCATGTTGGAAGTTTGCAATAGATCAATATTTATCATTATTCTGTTGCCAAAAACTGTAAAAGATATGAGCTATAGTATTTGTTGCGGATATGTGTATTAATTTGTAAAATAAAATCTGTTCTTTACTTCAGAATTAAAAGAATAATTTAATAGTAATTGGCTGCACACTAAATTCATTCATTTCCGAGGGCGTGGGTGGCCCCTCCTTGTCCCCCCCCCCTTCGTGACGCCTATGGCTGAGAAGTCTGTGTTGCAACATCTGCCACGGGAACGTGTTGTATGGCAACAATGTTTACAGGAGTGCGGCGGACTGCTGACGCGTAACCAAGAGTGGTAGCTGTTTTCAATTGCTCGAAGCGCCGTCGCGCTTTGGGGAAGGTAACTTGTTCTTTGACACGCAGCTCCTGTATGCACCTTTCATCCATAAACTTCGGACACTGTCGCGAGCAAGCTGGATGAATCCCTCCACAATTGACACAGCAAGGGTCACAGCAGTGGCGTGTGGTCCATGTACGCAAGCTAAGCAGTGCTCACCCTGTACTATGCTACAGAATTATTTATATTAAATTATCTTGCAGCACGTTGTTTCTGTGTTAAGCACTTGGCTACTGCAGTTGACCTGAACTAAGATTTCCGTTTTATTGTACAACGATACGATCTCAATACGTGCAACCATGCGTGAAACAACGTACTCTGCCCGTGCGGACTCGTCTCCGTAAGTTTTCGGGTCAGTTCGGGCGCCATCGCGGCTCCGGCTCAAAGGAAGCACATGTGTTCAGTGCAGGCCAAGGTGAACGACCTCCCAGCATTGTCGCAGTTTAATAAGTGCATTTCTAGCGAGTACATAAGTAATGAGTGACTTTTTGCAGTGAGTTTAGCTTTATTATTTGATGACAAGTGCGATTTTACTGTCATCTTATTAACAGTTGATTTATGACAGATTTTCATATATTTTACCACGTGCCGTGCTAGAGCAAAATTATCTTCTGCAAGGTAAGCATTTTCAAACCTTGCGTACACCAACTCTTGCAGCTTGGACCTAAAAACTTGGAGAGTGGAGGAAACACGGAATCTTCGCTCTCTTTGGAGAGCAGAATAGCAGACGCGGATGACTGCATTGTGTGCAATATTATCTCACGAAGTGTTTCTTCTAGAAATTATGAAGAAAAGATTAAAGTTTGTTTATTTTATCTATTTATTTCAATTTGCTGTTACAGGGCATTGCCTCAATTATAACAGTGTACGCAATTTATATATTAAAATGTACATATATTCCAAATAGTGATATAAAAATAAAAATAAAACACAAAGATTACATTATAATACAAAGAAAAAAAATGTATAATAACATATACAAACCCTAATGGCATGAGTAGTTAAATACAGAATACTTGTGCAGGAAGGAAGACCAATGCCTGACCTAAACATTACTCCAATGAAAAGCTGCGTAAGAAAACTCAATTCACTGCTATATATTATCTACTAATGAATGGCTTACTGGTTGTCCGGGCAAACAAAAGCTTTATTGTTGGTGTTGTCTCCTGTTTGTAAACGACAAAAATGTATGCTCTAGTGGTGAGTTCAGTGACACGAGGAATATTTATAAAGCAATTAAAAACACAGTTTGTCTAGCACTCATTTTCAAACCGTCATTCTACTGAAAGCATTCGGCAAAAGCAGAATTGACCATTTACTGGATACCCAGAAGAACGTGAGGGAAAATCAGCATAACGAACTTGTAAGAAAGAATAGAGACGTAATGATACGCCTAATTGATATTGTTTATTTTGATGGGAAACAAGAATTAGCATTTAGGGGTCACGATGAGTCATCAGAATCCAGCAGCAAAGGGAATTATGTAGAACTTGTAAACCTGCTTTGTTTGTATGTTGACAAGTGACGCAAACGTTCCTCTCCGTCGAAGACGTCTACTTTAAGACCTATAAGATCTCGTGTTTGGTGTCCGGACTAGCTCTAGCAAGAGGTCCTAATCTGCAGGGTGTGCGTGAGTTATGGTAGGAATGGAACCAAACGAAGAATTAACCAACATATCACTTTATTTGTAAATTTCCAGATTTGTAGAGAACTGCCGACGATATTTAAATAGAATGTAACTTTGTAACTTCAACTACAACGTTATAACACTTTAACTTTGTCACCCTTTAGCAACCACCGAATTATGTATGCGTGTTAGCTTACGTACAACTCCCAAGCTGCACGTGCGTTATCTCGACTCGATTCAAGACGAATGTGTGTTGCGTTGCATTTGTTTTTGCGCGAGCAACACGAAGGAAGCGATTTCCATTGGCTAACTTTAGAGCACGTCTTGGTAAGATAGGAATCAGCCCGCTGAATCACTATGGCTTAGTACAAACAACAATTGTAACCTTATCACTCATTTAAATCTGTCTAGGCTTCCATTCTTGAGACTTTAACATATTCAGCTTTACTACGTTTTCCCCTTAACTATTGACTAGAATCTCCTTTTGTTTCTCTCCATTATCAAATATATATTGACATTATAATTTCGGTTTCAAATGCCCCCATAAACATTATTTTATTATTACATAATAAGTTAATGTTTATGCTCTGCCCGAATGATTAATTTTAGTGAATACCTATTCTCGTGGCCGGCAATTCTCCATCCACATACATTTTTTACAAACATTTTAAAACATGCATTCCAAAGCAAGATTAAATTTTACTTAAAACCCTATTATTTACATTTTTTTCATCTTCGGAAGTTACATAATTTTACAAAAGTTCCTTGGTTTGGTATTTATTGGTTTCTTGATACTCTTTCTCTTCTTGGTTTGCACAACACTTTCACTTAGTCACTATTATGCTAACTTAACTCTATTTACAATATTTATACATTTTCTCGTTCCTGGCAACACACAATTATATCAGTGATCTAACCATTATCTCTAAGGTTTACTCTTTTCCGGTTTTCCCATAAATTGTCATATCTAGGTACGAGACCACGATATCTCTCTCGAATCTCGTAATTCTGATTCAAGTTTGGGGTTGCCCCCTGCCCGAAAAAGTTTTGGAAAGCTCTTTCACCTTGATTTTGATTTTTGCTTTGATCAATCTCCTGTTTGGCTTTGCTTGCACTATGATTAGTACTTTCACTAAGATTTGCGCTTACACTAGGATTTGTGTTTACACTAGGACAAGCAGAACTAGCACGACTATCCCTTAATTTTAAATTTTCCAGTGCTTGCTTTACATCGTGTCACATGTATGAACAAGTATATATATTTTTTTCAAAATAGAGGCCAGGACATACTTATTCCACCACTCTTTCTTCTGTGAAGTTGAATTTTTGCTGCTCTCGGACTGTCATTATAGCTAACCTTATAGAGTTCACCAAGAAAATCTATAAGCAGCTTTCATTGATGAGATGCCGCAAAAAGTGCCAGAGGAGTTTTGGAATTTCCTACCTTTTCAGAACATCTGCTGGATGGCAATGATGAAAACCGGTTCCTTGTTGAAGAAAATGTACTGGATGATGAAATTGTGCTCTTTTTTTTTTTTTTTTTTTTTTTTCACATATTGCACATCACTATGTTCAGTATTCACTACGGATATACAGAAAATGCATTTAAACTTATCATTATCATCATGGATCTCTAAAAGCCACTTCTAGAACCTAGGTTCACTAAGCCATACTTTCCAAGTGCGCTGAATGCTTTTGGAGGCATTTTTTAATTAGCTTAACACACCACAGTAAAACCAAAGATTGTCTGTACCCAGTAATGTCAACCCTCAAATCTTAATTGAGGAGTGAAGACAAATGAATAAACATCAAATGACTTACAGCAGGGATTCCCTGTGTGGGTCTGTAAAACAATGTCACATCATGTAGGTGTGGAATGTGATGAAGTGAAAGAGGTGAGACCTAAGCGAGGAAGATCTTGTTCTTGCATGCATTTACATATAAAACATGTCTGCCTGTCAATGGATTAACTAAATCATGTGCTCACTAAATTAATATGAGTAGTACCTTAATTATTATTTGTCTAAATTTTGATAAATCCAAAATCAGTTTCTTCCCAGCTAAGCAAAAGAAATAAGCTAGATTTCCTGCTAGGCAGAATGGAGCTTTCTTTTGAATCTAAATTAAATTTTAAAAAGGCAGCTTTAGCGGAAAAAGTGAAATTGGCAAATACTGATAGTAAGCAATCCAGCTGTTATGTATTACTTCCATGCACATGCCGAATGTAACGCTCAGTTATCGATGGATACCTCACACACAGCCAACATTCTGAGCGTGCTAGAATGACAGTGAGTTTCGCAACACAGTTCCTACAACAGGAAGTATTTTCAACCCACATATGTAATTTGTAAGATTAATAATGCAACCTAGGAAAGGTAATAATTAAATAAGAAGAAAAATGAACTTGGCAGGCTTCGCATAGCTAAGACTTGATTTATTTTCCATGCAAAGGCTGATTCATGATAACCCCCACCCCCAAAGAAAAGAAACTAGAACAGAAGCAAAAATGGGAGGAAAAACAGTATACAGGACTTCAGTTTCCAATGACCTAGTAACAAGAACACATCCTAGCAGTCATTTCATGTCTTGACCACCATGATTAATTTCCATGGTGAGAAGCATTATGCATAACAGAATATGTCATGCGGGGAACACGAATGTTGACATTGACCAAGTCTTTTTTTCCATTCACAGGAACTGATAAAACTTTCCATCTTTGTCATTCTCATTCTGGTTACCATTCTCGGCTATTCTGAACCAATCTTAATATTTGTATGTCCATACCTGCAAACAATTATTCCTGTACCATGCTTTTTACCATGCACCCAGTTGCCTTCAAAGCGCAGTCCACTGGGCATGACAACATTACCACAAGCTGAGTGCAGAAGTCCTAGTCCATGTCTCTTGTGACTTTCCCACCAGCCCATGAAAATGTTCTGCATGGGAAATACCAACTGCGTATTGAGAAAAGCTCTCCAAGAATATTCACCGTAACCACATCTCTGTCCATTTGACCAAAAGCCTCTGTACACCTGCATCAATATATTCATAAATACTGATTTTTTTAGGTATTTCCTCACCTTCATTGAACTACAGAAAGTAGAGCAACAATTAAAGTACTCTAAAAAATAAATTACTCGGGACATTTAGCAATGTGCAGGATTGATGGTGATGTTATAGTGTTTACATATGTAGCTTGTACACCGGTTAGGTAGAGCATTGGTAGTTCCTCTGTTGGCCGCAAACAAACACAATGCTCTCTGTCCGGAGTAACACACACAAACACACACACACACACACAAACACACACGCGCCCACACGCACGCAAAACGCACACACACAGGCAGACACACAGACACACCCACAGATAGACACACAGACACATACAAGGACACACACAGACACACACATACACAGACACACAGACACACACAGGCACACAGACACGCACAGACACACACATACACAGACACACAGACACACACAGGCATACAGACACACAGACACCCACAGACACACAGACACACACAGACAGACACACAGACACACACACAGACAGACACACAGACACACACACATACATACCTACCTCCCTGCCTGCCTGCCTGCCTGCCTGCCTGCCTGCCTGCCTGCCTGCCTGCCTGCCTGCCTGCCTGCCTGCCTGCCTGCCTGCCTGCCTGCCTGCCTGCCTGCCTGCCTGCCTGCCTGCCTGCCTGCCTGCCTGCCTGCCTGCCTGCCTGCCTGCCTGCCTGCCTGCCTGCCTGCCTGCCTGCCTGCCTGCCTGCCTGCCTGCCTGCCTGCCTGCCTGCCTGCCTGCCTGCCTGCCTGCCTGCCTGCCTGCCTGCCTGCCTGCCTGCCTGCCTGCCTGCCTGCCTGCCTGCCTGCCTGCCTGCCTGCCTGCCTGCCTGCCTGCCTGCCTGCCTGCCTGCCTGCCTGCCTGCCTGCCTGCCTGCCTGCCTGCCTGCCTGCCTGCCTGCCTGCCTGCCTGCCTGCCTGCCTGCCTGCCTGCCTGCCTGCCTGCCTGCCTGCCTGCCTGCCTGCCTGCCTGCCTGCCTGCCTGCCTGCCTGCCTGCCTGCCTGCCTGCCTGCCTGCCTGCCTGCCTGCCTGCCTGCCTGCCTGCCTGCCTGCCTGCCTGCCTGCCTGCCTGCCTGCCTGCCTGCCTGCCTGCCTGCCTGCCTGCCTGCCTGCCTGCCTGCCTGCCTGCCTGCCTGCCTGCCTGCCTGCCTGCCTGCCTGCCTGCCTGCCTGCCTGCCTGCCTGCCTGCCTGCCTGCCTGCCTGCCTGCCTGCCTGCCTGCCTGCCTGCCTGCCTGCCTGCCTGCCTGCCTGCCTGCCTGCCTGCCTGCCTGCCTGCCTGCCTGCCTGCCTGCCTGCCTGCCTGCCTGCCTGCCTGCCTGCCTGCCTGCCTGCCTGCCTGCCTGCCTGCCTGCCTGCCTGCCTGCCTGCCTGCCTGCCTGCCTGCCTGCCTGCATACATGCATACATACACACACACACCTACACACCTACACACCTACACACACATACACACACCTACACACATACATACATACACACACATACATACCTACGTACCTACCGACCGACCTACCGACCTACCGACCTACCTACCTGCCTACCTGCCTACCCGCCTACCTGCCTACCTGCCTACATCCCTACCTGCCTACGTACCTACCTACCTACCTGCCTGCCTGCCTACCTACCTGCCTGCCTACCTGCCTGGCTACCTACCTGCCTACCTAACTGCCTACCTGCCTGCCTGCCGACCTGCCGACCAACGTACATTCCTACCTACCTACCTACCTACCTGCCTTCCTACCTACTTACCTACTTACCTACCTACCTACCTTCCTACCTACCTACCTACCTGCCAGCCTGCCTGCCTACCTGCCTGCCTGCCTGCCTACCTACCTGCCTACCTACCTGCCAGCCTGCGTGCCTGCCTGCCTGCATACATGCATACATGCATACATACATACACACACACACCTACACACCTACACACATACACACACACCTACACACCTACACACCTACACACATACATACATACACACACATACATACCTACCTACCTACGTACCTACCGACCGACCTACCGACCTACCGACCTACCTACCTGCCTACCTGCCTACCCGCCTACCTGCCTACCTGCCTACATCCCTACCTGCCTACGTACCTACGTACCTACCTACCTGCCTGCCTGCCTACCTACCTGCCTGCCTACCTGCCTGGCTACCTACCTGCCTACCTAACTGCCTGCCTGCCTGCATACATGCATACATGCATACATGCATACATACACACACACACACCTACACACACATACACACACACCTACACACCTACACACATACATACATACACACACATACATACCTACCTACCTACGTACCTACCGACCGACCTACCGACCTACCGACCTACCTACCTGCCTACCTGCCTACCCGCCTACCTGCCTACCTGCCTACATCCCTACCTGCCTACGTACCTACCTACCTACCTGCCTGCCTACCTACCTGCCTGCCTACCTGCCTGGCTACCTACCTGCCTACCTAACTGCCTACCTGCCTGCCTGCCGACCTGCCGACCAACGTACATCCCTACCTACCTACCTGCCTTCCTACCTACTTACCTACTTACCTACCTACCTTCCTACCTACCTACCTACCTGCCAGCCTGCCTGCCTACCTGCCTGCCTGCCTGCCTACCTACCTACCTACCTGCCTACCTACCTACCTGCCTACCTACCTACCTACATACATAAGTATATACAAACTTAACAGCTATGAATGGTTAACAAATTTAAACAAGGGCTTCATAAAGTTGTCTTTTACATCACAGTAAATAGAGGAAGAATCAGTGTTGAAGCAAATCAAAACTTCGTTGTAAGTAGGTTTCATTTTTAATAATACCCAATTGGTGATGTGACCTTGGAATTTGGCACACAAATATTGTTGTACTCATAAAGCAGATTTATATTCAAATTCCAGTATTAAAAGAATTTTGGAACATCCACTGTATTATTTATGAACTTATATAATGGAATTTGTTGTCCAAGAATTCTTTTGCTAGGTACTTCGTTTGATAAATTTGAATTTCTTGTAGGTGCAAGGGGAATGTGGCAATACAGTAGGCTTTGAGCGATAGTTAAATCTTTTAAAGGTTGCTATATGAGGGCCTTGAAATTCGGATATTCATCTTTTTATCTCTTGGCCATGCAAGGAGAACTGCCTCTCATCACTGGTCTTCTCTTACTGAAAGAACAAGGTTCAATCACAGAGAATGAACTCACTCTTCTATATGCTGCAATTGTCTAACATTGCGGATTACAGATTTTAAACTGCCGTAATGTTTCATTGACACTTCTTTGTTTCTCAATAATGTTAGTGTTGTATTTTTATTTATTATTATTATTATTATTATTATTATTATTATTATTATTATTATTATTATTATTATTATTATTATTATTATTATTATTATTATTATTATTATTATTATTATTATTATTATTATTATTATTATTATTATTATTATTATTATTATTATTATTATTATTATTATTATTATTATTATTATTATTATTATTATTATTATTATTTTTATTATTATTATTATTATTATTATTATTATTATTATTATTATTATTATTATTATTATTATTATTATTATTATTATTATTATTATTATTATTATTATTATTGTCATCATCATCATCATCATCATCATTATTATTATTATTATTATTATTATTATTATTATTATTATTATTATTATTATTATTATTATTATTATTATTATTATTATTATTATTATTATTATTATTATTATTATTATTATTATTATTATTATTATTATTATTATTATTATTATTATTATTTGTAATACTGCTCATCGTGCTTGTCGAGCAGCAGCAACACTAGTAGTAGTACTTCTTGTGGTCATCTTTCTCACAGCCAGACTTAGAGGACCACGGTATCTGGAATTCCTGCAAGGTGAGATTCAGGATTTTCTTGATGAGGTTCCGTACCATGGTGGTGCCACAATGTTTTGAACAAGATGGTGCAGCACCTTGCTATTATAAACCTGTAATGGTCCATTTCCATTAGTTATACACTGGACGCTGGATCGGGCTAAGTGGACCAATACCTTGCCCACCAAGATCTCTTGAACTAACCCCATTACATTTTTTCTTTTGGAGTCATCAAGGAAATTGCGCTTGAAATTGATCCTCTCAATGTAAAGGTCTTACATCAAAGGATCGTGAAGGCATGAGTATTTGTCACACCCATAGTACTCAGAAACATCCATGTGGGTACAAGGAGAGGGTTGGAACATTGCATCAATCAACAGGAGCATCATTTTGGACATCTGTACCATGAAGTTACTATAGCAGTAGCGTTTGATGATAATAATGATGAAAATAATAGTATAATAGTAAATCATAACAATAACGAAAATCTAATGTGTTGCATTCACATAACTTTCTCTACTCTTGCACTAACCATTCTTGCACTCTTACTCCTGTATCTTCTTCGTGGTAGTTGAGATAAACATTTGCAGAAATTATCTTATTGCTTACTTCCTTTGCTTATTTCCTTGTAGGAGCAAGGGGAATGTGAGAATACAGTAGGCTTTGAGCGATAGTCAAATCTTTTAAAGCTTTGAGATTTCATCCTCTTTGCATGATTAATATATAAAAAATGAATAATGATGTTATATTTTACAGAACCATAAATTCTCCAAAACGCACATGAATAACAAGGCATATCTCGGAAATGGTTCACTCTACAAAAGAAATTTATTTAGACATAAATTGGTTATTTTAACAAGATCTACATTTTTTATATTAAGATTTGGCATATCTCTTACAGTTTACCAGTTATGCAAGAGTCATCCAGAGTAAGTACGACTACAGGGGCTATAGCCAGAAAATTCAAAATATACATTTCATTTGTCATAAAAATATCTCAAACATATGGCATTTTAATCAAAATCGTTAGAGCCATTTTCAAGAAAATCAAAATTTTCAAAAATTTTCTGTTAAAGGGTAATTTAGGGTGAAGAAATTTTCTTCAAAATCTGTGTGTTGCTTCCTTGAAAGACATTAAACTTAAATACCAACTTTGGTTCTTAACCGACTTTTCATTTTTGAGTTATGCATCCACAGACTGAGAGACAGAAAGACAGACTGACGGACACACACACACACACACACACACACACACACACACACACGCACACACATACATTTTTTTATAATTTTATTATACAGATAACTCTGAAGTCTGAAATCATTTTTTTGATAAACTTTACCTCTATCCCCAAAGTATGAGATAAATAAATACCTTGTGCATCCATTACCTGGTTGTTTTCCCAAACCATAATTCCAACACCATCTGGAAGGCCATACTTCCACTCTCCAGTGTACCGCGCACCAGATTTATAAGCACGTATACCTGTTCCATGGTGTTTGTCATGAATCCAGTATCCTTCATAAGTATCGTTACCTGTATTATCGTAATATAGGACACCTTTGCCATCTCTGTGCCCCATGTTCCATGATCCAAAATAAGCTTTGCTATCACCAAAACCAACAAAGAACCCATGTCCATGCCTGAGGCCTTGATAGACCTCTCCGTCATACCAGTTCAAGGTTTTCCATTCTATATAGCCTTTACCCGTCATCTGATTGTCAATGAAATCACCCTGTGTAAGATACAGAGACAGTGAAAATAATCAATGCAAGACAAGGTTCTTGAACTAACACTGTAAAACTCATTTCAAACATAACAATATACTGTCTGACCACCAGTAGAAGGCCAGCGGTGTCTGACACGTGAGAAAGGACTTAACCTGTTAATCTTTTTACAAAGCTTATCTATTTAATATAAATATGTGTATGTACTAGGTGACAAACTTATGAGGCGTATCGGAAAGAATGTGAAACCGCGGAGTTGTTTACGCGAGTTTATCACACATACACGGCGAGACAGTGCATGGTGCAAGCATGTCTTCCGGATAGCAACGGCTGATGTATCGGTAGGTGCGAGAGATTAACTATTTGTGTTGCATTACTGATATGCACTATTGTAGTAAACAAGACAGCGCTGCGCTCGAAAACCAAGGTCATTACACCTCTTCGCTTTGCCAGGTAGTGCCTGAAGCAGGGCCGGCAAGACGAGGACCCAAGGTGTTAAGTGCTTTACCCCTACAATCACCCTTTCCGTTTCCCTTCTATCTGTAAGGTAAACAGACATGGCCTGTGCTACAGTGACGGTCATTCGCGTTTCGGTTGAAACGTCGTTTGTGACATAACCAAATGCATACTTTTAAATGCTTTATCCCTATAATCACCCTGTCCTTTTTCCCTGTATCTGTAAGGTAAACAGACATGACCTGTGCTACAGTGATGGTCATTCGAGTTTCAGTTGGAACGTCTTTTGTGACATAACCAAATGCATACTTTTGAACTCAAGAGTTGGCTAGGAAAACACAAAGAGGGTTAATGACACTAGAAAACATGAGTGAAGGACACTACGACAATGCTAGACGGCTCATATTGGTTTTGTGTGAGAAACCGCTTTCTCACCACATTACAGAGTCTAGCCAAATCTTAAGTTGACAAAAGCAGTTCTATAGAATTAAAATATTTATTAGCTTTGTTTTGTTTTGCTATACAATACTTGTTACGGAGTTCCCATATGCCGCTTGACATTTAAATAGTTTCTATGCTGTATTCTGAAAAATGAACGTCATAATTTACATAAAAAGTGTGTTGAAATTGTTTACAATGTGCATTTTATTTTATTGGACAGTGGCTGTTGTTGTTGTAGTGCTACACGCCCACTTTTACTACTACGGCACCGCAGGCGGTGACACTGATGACACATGGAATGAAGATGGAGCACCGGTGGAATGAGATGGCGGGGAAACCGGAGCACCCGGAGAAAACCCGCCCTGACGCCGCTTCGTCCACCACGAATACCACATGCGGGTCCCTGGGATCGAACCCGAGCCGCCTAGGTGGTAGGCGAGCTAACTGCTCGGCCACGGCGCCACCTGGATAGTGGCGTAGTCATAATCATACTCCCCTAGTTTACACGATTGGTATCCTTGCTGATTTCTTTTTAAATATTAGCGTTTCAATGTCCGGCTGAAAACTAGATAAACTTAAACGTAGAACACATTGAAGATGGTTATACGAAAGGCTACGGCGTAGCAGGCTCTTGTACCAAACATGGCCAGTAATTTCCTTGCAATAAGGCAGTGGGAAGTGGGAAGTGTTTTCGGCAGAGATGTGCACAAATCCAAACCAAGTGTTACTAAACTGCCCAATGGTGTGCTGCTTTGGAGGTTAATTAATTCCAATTGCAGTTCATCTTGGGCCTCCATAGGATCATATGTAAATGGATCCTTAATGCCAGTGGTTTCGTCTATCACAAGGGAAAATAATAATAACAAAAAAGACTTGTCTTCCCAGTCCCGATTAAACCTTGGTCGTACGCTCATGTTGCAAATGCAAGTCACCACTGCATTTATAAATCCGCCTCAGTAGCACGGTGGTAGCGTGTCTACCTCGCGTCCAAGCGGTCGTGAGTTCGAGTCTCGCTTAGTGTGAGTTGTCCAGATAAGGTTTTTACCGAGGTTTTCCCTTATCCTGAGAAGACGAATGTCGGGTAACTTTAAGCTCTGTGGACCTCGGGCTCATTTGAGCACCATTTCACCTATTTCATTCATTTACCGTCCAATATGACACTACGTTGGAGGACGTTAAGAATAAAAAAAAACTGCACTGTTAACACTGCCACGCCACTATAGCCAGAATCGACTGGCTTAGTTGGCTCTACCTGGCTGCTGAAAGAGATTATTAGGGACGAGAGGGAGGACAAATTCACACATATAGTGCCTTCCTTCCCACCTCTGGTCTAAAGAACGAATGCAGACGGTCACGAGTGGAAGCTTGCCTGAACACAAACAGATAAGCGGTGTTTCGTCACCATTCCCGGTGCCTGCCCCATACAGTTCGGCAATACTGGAATGCTGCAGTTGAGTTTCTTACAGCAGATGAATGCAGTTCAACAGATACAGCCGATAAAGCTCTGTCCTCTATATCAGGGATTCAACCCTCTTGTGGATTAAGGACGTGTTTTATTAGTGAGAAAGTAAACAGTAAGTTTAACCTGTTGATCCTTTAGTTCATCCCTATATACGTACGTTGTGCTGTTTTGATGGTGAGACTGTATTGCACTATATTCCCTCCTTCTCTGACTTATCTATACCGAGCCATGCCACACAAGCGCCTTCTCAAAACAACTCCACTCTTTCGTCAGACAGGTATAATATTGTGACATGGCTTCTCCATGTCATTAAGACTCCTTGATTTTCAAGGAGTTTACCATGGATACAGTTTTTTTTATTGCTAAGAGTTTTTGGAGAGGATTAAGAAACAGAAAGCAGAAGTGTGGCTGTACTTGTAGGTTGAGATTAAATGTGTAGTTGTGTTATGATCAAATAAAAGATTGAGATTTACTACAATTGTTACAATTGGTGCCAGAAGCGGGATCGACAGCTACGGTGGAAGCTGCATTGGAAAAGATTTTACAAGAGCGGAAGGAAATGAAAGCGGCGAACGACAACCTTGCTGTGAAGACGGAAAAGGCACCTGGCCGTGAAGATGACCAAATTAACCACGGAAATGAATCCTGCTAACGAGGCCCTTGCCGCCAAATTTGAAGAGCAGTTGGCCGGCGTGAGGGATGGCGTCGTGGAGCTGGGCAAGCATCAAGTGGATGAGCGCGTCGAAGACCTGTCGAACCGCGTTAATGACCTAGAGGGAAAGGCTGACAGCAGCACGAAGTCCCTGAACGCCATGGTGGAGGACATCGTTGGCAGAAGACTGAAAGATCTAAAGGCCGGGACGCGACACCACATCGGCCCTCGTCAAACCACCGAAGTACGACGGCACGTCAACCTTTGAGGTCTTCCACCGCCAATTAGACACAGTGGCCAAGCACAACAAGTGGTCGCCAGAAGAAGAGGCCACACAACTGATAGCCAGCCTCCAGGGACGGGCCGCAGCGGTGCTGAACGTGGTTCAGACAGCGGCGGCACCCAAGGACATCTGGGAGGCCCTGGAGAACCGGTTCGGAAACCACCGCTTAGCCGCAGCCTACCGCAGCCAACTGAAATCTAGGATGCAACAGCCAGGGGAGACGCTCCAGGAGTTCGCCCTGGCAATCGAACAGCTAGCCATCAAAGCCTTAGTCGACCTCCCATCTGAATTCGTATCCCGAGAAGTCACCTACACCTTCGTCGACGGGGTACATGATGCCAAGATACGACAGCGCTTAATGCTTGGTGACTACAAGACCAACCGCGAGGCACTAACGGCCACATTGAGGATGGAGGCGGCCAAAGTGACGACTACCCCGACCTCGAAGACAAGGAGTATCCTCTACGATGAAGACCGAAGACCAGTCCAGGGACGCCGACGAAGACCAAGTGGAGTGTGCTGTGGGTGTGGCCAGCCGGGACATCTGGAGAGAGACTGCCCCCACTAAGAAGAGCAGCCGGAAAACTAGAAGGGGCCGGTGTGGCAAAGGGCACGTCGGCACCGTCGCCACCATCCCCTTGAGTGACACTGCGCGCCACCAACCGACGTATGGATGACAGCCTCATCGCGGAAGGTTTGGGTGAGAGGGAAGCCATGCCGCGTGCTTGTGGACACCGGGACAGCCGTGACCCTCATCAGACCTGACGTAGCCAGGGGCTCGCCGTCGAGAAAACCGAGCCGATCATACCAACTAGTGACGGCATTGGGTGACACCTTGCCTGTGGAGAGGGAGACCCTGCTGCAGTTGCCTTGGGCGAAGTGTCTTGCGTCTGTTGGTGTTCGTCGCGAAGGTGGCTGAGGAGGTCGTACTGGGACTGGGTGCCCTCAGGAGCTCACGGCAGACGTCTGCGAGAAGGTCCTGCGGCTTAAGGGAGAAGAAGGAATGCTCCGGCACCCCGAAGAACGCCTTGGAATCTGCAGGGCCATCCTGAAGGAAGACGCGGTTGTCCCCGCGAGAAGCGAGGTAGTGGTGACAGTGCGACTGGAAGGCCAGCGGACGAAAAACATGATGCTGGACCGAAAGACGCCTGCGTACGGACTCTGTGTAGCCGGGACATTGTTGCCGTGCCGAGAGGAGGTGCCGGTAAGGCTGCTTAACCCAACAGACATCGATGACGACGTTCAGGCCGGGACGGAGTTGGTGACGTGCCAGTCCGTTGTCAGCGTGACGCCAATCGACAAGGCCCAGAAGCCGGGGCCGACGCAAAACCTGGGGACCCGGCTGGAAGGCTCTCTGGAGAGGGTGGCCAACCACCTGACCACCGAGCAGCGAGAGAAGGTCCAACAACTACTGAGACGATACAGCGCGTCTTCAGCCAAGGCAGTAGCGACTACGGCCGCACGGACCGAGTGCTTCACCACATTGACACCGGAGACGTCCGGCCTATTCGGCAACCACCTAGACGCATTCCGCTGGCAAAACAGGCGGCAGTACGGGACATGGTGGAAGACATGAGAGCCAGGGGAGTGATCGAAGAGTCTGATAGCCCTTGGTGTTACCCTGTGGTTCTGGTGACGAAGAAGAGTGGCGAGCTACGCTTCTGCGTGAATTACAGGAAGCTGAACGCTATCACCAGGAAGGACTACTTCCCCTTATCCCGGATTGACTAAATCATGGACACGCTTGCTGGTGCGCAGTGGTTCTCGACTCTGGACATGAAGTTGGGTTACTGGCAGGTGGCTCTAGACCCGAGATACAAGGAGAAGACCGCATTATCGACAGACCAAGGGCTTTTGTTAGTTCAAAGTTATGTCCTTTGGTCTCTGCAACGCACCAGCTACCTTCCAACGCCTCGTGTATAATGTAATATTTTGGTTGGCCAAGATGGCGTTCAGTCTAGACGACCGTGCACAAAGTACTCCACAAAAGTTGAGAAATATAGCGGAAAAAAACTGGATATCTCAAAAAGAAGTTAAAGGAAGACATCCATTGTGCGGTCTAATGTATTAATAACCACAGTGTTTATCAGTATTTGCACCAGGTGCAACTCAAGTGTATTTAGACTGACCAGGCTATTGAACTTAGGGAATGAGTTGAATTTGTTGGTTACCCACTTTGCCAGTTTGTAAGTTGGTGAGTGGAGTCAGTACTGAGAGGATTTACTTATGACGCCTGCCTGCTATACCTGGACGACATCATCATCGGCAAGACATTCGAAGACCATCTGGACAACCTGAGCAAGGTGCTACAGAGACTGCAGGTGACCGGGCTGAAGCTGAACGCGAAGAAATGCCAGCTCTTCCGCAAGGAAGTCAACTACTTGGGCCACATAGTCTCACCAACCGGATTGGCCACAGACCCGGACAAGGGCCGTGAGAGTTTGGCCCCACCCAAAGGATAAGCGAGAATTGCGCAGTTTCCTGAGGTTGTGCAGCTCTTACCGTCGCTTCATAAAGGGTTTCTCTAACATCGCCAAGCCCCTCACTCGCCTGACGGAAGAACACCGGCCTTATGAGTGGACGGAGGACGTCGAAGGCGCCCTGCAGCAGCTGAAGAGCACACTTTGCAGTGCTCCTATTTTGAAATTCCCAAAACTAGGCGACGCCTTCATTGTGGACACCGACGCCAGCGACCATTGCATTGGAGGCCTACTATCCCAAGTCCAGGAAGGTCACGAGCGGGTGATAGCCTACTACAGCAAGACGTTGTCCAAGGCAGAGAACAAATACTGCGTCACCCGGTGAGAGCTACTGGCGGTAGTGAAAACCTTGGAGCACTTCCACATGTACCTGTACGGTCAGCCATTCCACCTGAGGACAGACCACTCCGCCCTAACCTGATTACTTAACTCTAGAAACCTGGAGGGCCAGACAGCCCGTTGGGTCCAGAGGCTGCAGGAGTACGACTTCACCTCCGAACATCGTAGAGGGAAGATTCACGCCACTGCGGACGCCATGTCCCGAAGACCCTGCCCAGAAGAATGCGGCCAATACACAAGAGTGGAAGAGGAGCGTACCGCAGCTGCCAGAAAGGTCACGGTAGTGCCTGCGGACGGATGGGATAGCGCGGGCCTGAGGAGGGAGCAACAGGCGGACGCCGACTTGGGGCCACTCTTGAGAGAAGTGGAGGCAGGGACAAGACCAACCTGGGAGGACATCGCACCCAGAAACGTTACGTACAAGTCGTACTGGGCCCAATGGGACTCGCTTAAGGCCAAAGAGGGCGTGCTATTCCGTGTATGGAAATCACCCGATGGGTAGACGTAGAGAGAGCAGTAGGTACTTCCCCGGAGTAAGGTCCCGGAAGTCTTGGAGGAAGTGCACGCCGGTACCTCAGGCGGACACCTAGGAGCAAACCGGACGATCGACAAACTCCGACAACGTTAATACTGGCTGAGGCTCTGAGCAGACGCTGAGAATTGGTGCCGTCGTCACGTGTGCGCGGCGAGTCGCGGCCCCCAGACTAGGAGCCGGGGTAGCATGCAGCAGTACAACGTTGGAGCGCCTTTCGAACGCATCGCCGTCGACATAGCTGGACCATTCCTAGTGTCCGATCGAGGCAACGGGTACCTGACGGTGCCTGTGGACTACTTCACTAAGTGGCCGGAGGTGTATGCCATCCCGAACCAGGAGGCGAAGACGGTTAGGGACTGCTTCGTGGAGGAACTGTTCTGCCGTTTTGGGGTTCCGTTAGAGCTCCACAGCGGCCACGGCACCAATTATGAGTCCTACCTAATGAAGGAGGCATTGGGAAGACTTGGGGTGAACAAGACCCGCACAACACCTCTACATCCACAGTCGGACGGCATGGTCTAGAGATACATCAAGACCCTAGAAGAACACCTGAGGAAGGTCGTGGTCAGCCAACAGCGAGACTGGGACCTCAAGGTACTACTGTTCTTGCTGGCCTACCGCTCATCGGCGCACGACACCACTGGGATGACGCCAGAAAGGCTAATATTCGGCCGACAGATACGCCTCCCTTGTCACCTGGCTTTTGGGAGCACCCCCCCCCCCACCCCCCGGAAGCGAAACAGCCAGCCACCGGGTATGTGGAGAATCTGGTAGACCATCTCCACGACATGCATGAGATGCCTCGTCGGAATATCCAGATGGCGAGCGACTGCATGAAGACCCGGTACGACAGGCAAGCCAACAGCCGAGGATTCCAGCAAGATGACCAGGTCTGGTTGTACTGCCCTACCTGGACCAAGGGACGCAGACCAAAGCTTCAACAACCATGGCAAGGGCTGTACGGGGTGGTAAAGAGAATTAATGATGTGGTCTACCGCATCCAGAAGATGCCCCGAGGAAAGATGCTAGTGGTACACCTGGATCGTCTGGCCCGTTACGATGGTGCTGTTCGCGGCGACCAGCATTGAGAAGGGAGCAGTGTGACATGGCTTCATGTCGTTTAGACTCCTTGATTTTTCAAGGAGGTTGCCATGGAGACAGTTTTTTTATTGGTAAGAGTTTTTGGAGAAGGTTAAGAGATAGAAAGCAGTAGTGTGGCTGTACTTGAAGGTTGAGATTAAATGTTTAGTTGTGTTAGGAGCAAATAAAAGATTGAGATTTGCTAAAATTATTACAATAAAGAGTGTTTCAAAAAGGACTACAACTTTGATAACTCATAATTATTGATTCATTTTGCTTACAGACATGGTTTTGGTGCCATTTTGGCTGGCAGTATATCACGCTGCACCTAAACAGGTTGAATGTGACCTTCATCGGTCATGGGGCACACACCCCATCTGAAGTCGATTTCTTGCCAAAATGGCTGCAGCACGTCAGGCGTGACTCGTTCAATTCGATGCACATTCTGCAACTGAGCTCTGGTAGAGAAGCCAGCAAGGATGGAACAAACACTTTATCCATGCTGAGGCTTTAATCCAAAAGATGGTAGATTTCGGGCTTGTAGGCCGTGGTCCAGTCGATGAGTGTCTGACGTTTCGCACAAGACTGCGTTGGGCATCTTCAGAGAATGTCTCATAGTTGGTTGACAGCTAGAGGGCGAGTTTCAGTTTCAGCTTTTGTTTATTAACAAATTTTGACCTGGTGCCGGTACAGAAGACCCGGCTTTCAGGTTTAAATTTACATTTATTTACATTTTACAGATATTTACATGTCTTATTATTTTGGGTTTCAACAAACACCCATACGGTGACCATCCTTAGGTCACCGAGAACAGTTATTGTTTTTATATTTGTCTTTCTTTGCTTCATTAGTTTTTATATATGTACATATTTACATACACATTTATACACCCACATTCACCCACACACACACACGCACACGCACGCACGCATGCACACACATACCTTTACTGGGCACACCAAAAATATGCGTCCCAGCTCACGCACTTCATTATTTACGCTTCACTATTTACATTATTTACAGTTTCCCGCTGTTTTCCTGTGTGGACAGGTTGCAGCTCCTGGGTGGTTCCCGAGGCGCGGGTCTCTGATTTAGTGTATGTGCGGCTTGGGGCCTGAATTGCATGAGCGCGCATTAGTCGGCGAGCCGTGCGGCGTCTAGAACGTTTTGATTCTTGCGTGCTTGCGGTGCTTCGGCTCGCCTTTGCCAATGTTGGCGATCACTAATTAATAATGCTCGTCCATGTTGCCTTCGCTCTTTTTGTTATTGCCTCTGGGATGGGATCTGGGTTTCGAGGTGAAGGGTTTGGTTAGTGATACGGAGTGGAACAGAGGATTTTTCTAAGGGAGAGGTTTTGGAGGATTTGAATTTGTTTGAGGGCGGTTTTGGTGGCATTGGCCGAGGTCACACATGTATACAGGACCACCGAAAGAATAAATGACTTATATAGAATCAGCTTGGATTTGAGTTTCAGCTGTTTGAAGCGGGGGCGCATAACTTCAGTCTCTGTCTGCCTTTTTTGGCGCTATTTTTTTACAATATATGGGTGGACCAGCACATCCTGCGGTTCATGGTGACGCCTAAGTATTTAACATGCTGACGACATTGCAATATTTGACCACCGATCGTTAGGTCCATTGCCAAAGCGTGATGCCGCTTTGAAAAATGCATTAACTGGCATTTATTATGGTTAATTTTGCGATTGATGGAGCGCTCGGCTTATATACAGGTGAAAGTGACCGCCTCTCATCTCCGTTGTCCGTACGCCAATCACTATTATGGCCCACTATTATGTGGGAACATGATTAGTTCTGATGGCGTTCTGGGGCTTTAGTTTTGTATTGTCTAGCACCGGCACCCAGGTTGTGTGTATACGTGCTGTTTCTTCTTTTCTATTGAAGTTATTCTTATGTTTATGA